>SZWC01007403.1:72700-116749 GCA_023375785.1 Penium margaritaceum | reverse complement strand
ATGGGGAAGGGGTCCATGCGGAATCCTGTTCCAGACCCAGGTCATGTAGGACATAGCTTCAAAGGCGAAGAGAGGAGACTGACCGGAGGCAGAGAGCAGAGAACGAACCCCGTCAGCAAGAGTGCGATTCTAGCGTTTGGACACACCATTTTGCTGTGGTGTGTAGGGAGCAGAGGACTCAAGACGCACACCACGAGACTCAAGAAAGCGAGACGTGGGACCAAAGAATTCACCGCCGCGGTCGCTGCGAAAGACGCGCAAAGACCGGAGACAAGCCCGCTCGGCCTGCGGGAGCCAGGACTCAAGAACATAAGTGACGTCACTTTTATGCCGGAGAGCAAAGACCCAGCAGTAGCGGGAGTAGTCATTAGTGAGACACAGAACATATCGCCCAATACCACCAAGGAAGTCCTGGGGTAGTGGGCCTATGACATCGGCATGCACCAGATCAAGTGGGTGAGAGGTAGTGGATTCAGAGGTGGAGAAGGGTGAGCGGTGCATTTTGCCACTAACACAGTCAAGACAGGTGGATGTGCAGGGTCAAGAGAAAGTGGCAGGGTCAAGGCCGTGTGCAGGCTGAAGGCGAAGAAGTCGCTGGATAGCGGCAGTGTGAATGTGATAGAGGCGACGATGCAGAAGATCAGCATGATCAGGGGACAGAGAGGGAGCGACATGAACAAAGGCAGATGAAGCGGAAGGCGAGGGCAATGTGAGAGGCACACGAAACAGGCGATCACAACGCACACCACGGAGGATGACACGGCCAGAGGAACGAAGAGAGATGGAGGCAAGACCGCGGCTGGACGAGAATTCCATGCCCTGATCGTCAAGGGTGGTCACAGAGAGCAGACTGACTTCAAGGTCAGGGACGTAGAGGACATCGGGGAGATAAACAGTGCCGCCGGGGCCAATGAAGCGGACAACACCAACGCCTTGAACAGGGAGGAGCTGGCCGGAGCCAGTTCGGACAGAACGCACAGACTGAACAGGCCCAAGGGACACGCAGGAGGAACAACAAGACGTTATGTGATGCGTGGCCCCAGAATCAATGATCCAGAGGCCAGGTGAGGCACAAGTGGAGGGAAGGACCAAACAGACAGCCACACTACCACGGGCAGCAGGAGAGGCAGGCTGTCCAAGACGTGTGGGGAACGTGTGAGGCTGCCAGTTCTAAATCCATGCACGATCATCAGGCAATTCCCCTTGCACACCACCAGAGGCATAACCACTGAGAGTGACATCCGGGTCACAACAGGAGACACGAGACTGGCCACTCATACTCTAACCTCCCTGAGAGCGAGGGTGGAGAAGTTCGACCAAGCGACGCTCGAGAGTGCGCTCCTCGTCTCGGCGATCAGAGGAGCGCTCGGAGAAGCGGTCAGAGGAGCGGTCGGAGTGGTGGCCATCGTCACGGGTCCAGGGAGGGACGCAGTAGTGGGAGGATGGCGGCCCGTAGTAGGGAGGGCCGGATGGTGGTGGCACCCAACCCCAAGGACTAGGGGCAGGCTGCATCGGCTGAAGAGGAGCTAGTGTGGTGGTCAGGGCAGCGGCAGATGAGGAGGACGAGGATGACGAGACTGCCACGGCGGCAGCAGCAGAGGAGGCAGCGACACCGGTGCGGGCCCAATGAGCACGCATGGAAGAGGCGAGGTGTGCATCATCGCGGGGAGCAGGGCACTTAGGAGCAGAGTGGCCGTTGGCGCCGCAGTTCGAGCAGGTGACATCAGCGACAGAGAAGTTAGAGCCCTTGCCGCCACGTCCGCCTCCACGCCCTTTGCCCCCACGACCACCACCGCGGCCGGTGTGAGAGCCATTGCCTCCACTGGAGGGGGCAGCTTGCATGGAATGAGCTGAGGCCTGAAGGGAGGAGACAGTGGAGGACGCTATAGTGGAGGCAGAGGATGAGGAGGTGGTGACAGCTGCAATTGCGGTGCGATGCAACCGCTTGTTTTGGAGAGCGTTCCACCAATCAGTGAGACGTGCAGCAGTAAAATCAAAGAGGGGACCAATCCCTGGTGGGGAGTCAGTAGGGACTGGTGTAGAGGTAAGGCGCTCAAGCTCTGCCTAGGACACATGGAGGTACAGATCCGACAGCTCAGGGATAAGGCCTGCGACAATGGAAAGACATGCCGAAAGAGGACCTGGTGCGGCCTTGCCAAGGTCACGCAGCAAGCGAAGGCTGCGTGCCTAGTATTCATCTGTTGTCTCGTCTGCCCGCATCTGCAACGTGTTGAATTGAACAGTGAGTGCACTTTGGGCGGCATGCCCAGTGACAGTTTTGCGACGGCGGATGAGTGCATAGGCACCAACTGGGTCGGCAGTGGTGCCTCGGATGGGGTCTGCATTGTACGTACCAATGTCATCCAGAAGATTTTTGGGGCCAGCGTTGATGAGAGCTCGCACAGCACGTGCAGCCTCTGCAGGCTGCGGTACGATGGATGGTTTGGCGGGTGAGTAGTACTCCCACAGCAACTCACCCTGAGCCCACGCACTGAAGCGTGTCTCCCAGGATGTGAAGGTGAGTTTGGAGGTGAATTGCGGTGGAGGTGTTTCAAAATCTTTCTACTACGCTGGTGGGAGAGTACGAGTAGAGGCGGTTACAGCTGTGACAGATGGGGAGGAGGCATTAGTAGCGCCACCAGCAAGTGGTGCTCATGAGTCTGTAGACCCTGACTGGTCAGCAGGAAGGGTTGCTGCAAAGGCTGGGACAGAGCGAAGACGCTCAAGAACGAATGCAGCTACTTTTGCGGCTAACTCATGCTGTGCATCCCGCTCACGATCAAGCTCATCTTGTGCCTTTCGGCGCTCAGCCTGTGCTTCGCTAAGAGTGGCCTGGAGGGCCTCAAGCTTGTCATCTGGGCTAGGCATGGTGAAAAATTGAGAATCCTAGAGCAAGAATGCTAACAGGAATGAGAGGGGAGAAGAAGAGAGGTGTGGCATGCAGGATGAGAGGTGGTCTCACCAATCTAGTGACGATGCAGCAGAGTGAAGAGAGGAGCCACGACGGCTGCTGCCGAAGAGAAGAGCACTGCCACCCACCCTGCAGCTACTACAGTCAAGCACAGGAGGCCAGTAACCGAGGCTCCAGCGACTGTTGCAGATGCAGAAGCAACGAGGACCCCTGTTGCAATGTGTGGAGTCAGCTCCCGTGGGGCACCTGTGGGGGTGAGGACAGCTGCGGCTATAGAGGCTCGGATGGAGCCGACGGCTGTTGCAGTGGCGTCGGCGGCAGATGATGCAGCAGTGGCAACGGAGGCTGCTGCTGCTGTGACTTGGGTTGCAATGTTTGCTGCAGCAGCGGTGAACAGCGTAAGAGATGCTGTTGCCTGTGCATATGAGTCTATGGCACGACCCACAGCAGTCTGAGTGGGAGCTCTGCATGCACGTGCAGTGGCAGCGAAGGTTTCTGCGGCAGCTGCTGCTGCGTCAAGAATTGCCCCTGCAAGACCGATGGGGTCCATGTGCACTGGAAGCACTGGGATGACACCAGGCACCTCGGGCGCTGGTGACGGTTCAGCAGATGCAGCAGTAGCATGGGATGAACCAGCGGTGACGTCAACGTTGGGTGCATAGGTGACAGGTGGAGTGCTTGGTGGTGGTTGCATGTTGGGTGAACGAGGAGGTGACGGTGGAAGGTCGTCCGCGATGTACACCTGTCGGTCGATGTCTTCCTGTCGCGCAGCTGCAGCCCTCTCCAGATGTGCCCGCCAGTACGCGGGCTCAAGCATGCGAAACCAGAATGCTGTGTCGTTGTCTGGAGGGGTAGGAGGATGATAGTCCAGATGATCCTCCCACCCGTGATCGGTGTAACTGGCTGAGGTGCGGGGAGAGTTGAGATCCTCGTCCGGTGGCTCGTCAAATGGTGGTGAATCCTGAGTGTCATTTGCAAGTTATGGGCACCTGGGTATGGTTGAGAGTGGCTGGAGCAGCTGTGTGAGACGGGAGCTTGCCATCAGGGGTGGATAGTGAATAAGAGGTGCGTCTGTGCACTGTAGTTGGGCCCGAGGGCAGCCGAGAGCAGCTGCAGATCACGGGCACACCGCTGAGTCTAAGAATGACCTGAGTGAGCTGCTGAGTGTAGAGAGAATGCACGAGCAGACGAGGCTCACAAGAGAAGAGAGAGGGCAGAAGGTGCGTTCGAGTCCCACAGACAGCCTCGAGAGCAGCCAAGAGTGGCTGCGAGAGGAGATGGGATGACTGTGGAACGTGCACGAGCCGAGAAGATGCCAGCAACTTGGGGCAAAGAGGGCCACCAAGCACGTGCGGGCGAGTGAGAGAGTACCCACAAGGCGCCGGGAGAAGGGCGATAGCCTCCGCAGATAACGAACGGTCAGGTGGAGCAGCTGAGATGGCTGCTGCGGGCTGGGAGGAGGTGAGACATGAAAGTAGCTGCCAGAGTAGCTGCGGTAATGCGTGTGCCGCGGGAGACGTGGATCACGAATGGCTCCAGGGACCAGGACCGCCGAGCAGTGAGCTAAGAGTCTCACGGCTCTGATACCAGAAGTTACTAGGATTCCTCATTGTTTGATCATGTGAGGTGAGATGGAAGAATGTGACAAGTCACATGAAGCGAGAGACGCCATGGATGCGGTAACTTGCTTGCAAAGCTTCACACTCAACCAAGACAGAATTAGAGAGGGGGGGAGCGAGCGAGACATGTACCGGTGAGCACTCACTCACCACGAGCGTCGAGCTCGGGTGAGCAAGTGCCGCCACCCGGGGGTCGAGCCCGACCTCTCGGAATAACCGAGGGTGGCTACTCACCGACACACGGTCAAGATCGGCACGGCCCCCTAAGGATCAGCACCCGGGAAGTATGCAGCTCCCCCATCACATGCAAGGCAAGATAGAATGATGCAGGGCACGGCAGTGAGAGTGTACGGCCATAGCAACTACCGCATCACAGAGAGTCATAGAAAATCCATGGAAAGTCATGCAATGGTCTCATTTGTGCTCAAGGTGATTCCTGGGTCCAGGTAGCAGCAGCAACTTGGAACGCCACCAGCTTCGATCAGGATGAGCACGTTGGGCATTTCCCCAAGTGGGACCATTGCCATTTAATCTGTACAGAATGTGTGCAGAATGTGAGAGGCAAGAGGGCATAGATTTATGAGTGGCCGACGAACTTCAACAGCGAGGTGATGGGGACCGGTTGAATGGACCACATGCATGAAAGGATTGCGTGGGGCATGTACTTAGTCTTGGATGTTCTAGCTAAGCGTGTGAAGAGAATGAGGAGTCAGGAGATCCCAATTGGACACACACGCCATGGATGTGGAATTTGCACTTGTTGGGAGGGGGAGTGAGCGTCTAAGGACCGGTAGGCATACACCTCGCTTGTGCATCACACAAGGCAAGGCCAACACCGCCACCTGGGGGTCAAACCCGGCCTCTCGGTACTAAACCGAGGGCGGCTACTCAGCAGTGCACGGCGAGCAACTGACACGGTGGCCCCCTGAGGATCAGAACCCGGAAAAATACTTCAGCTCCCCCAAAACCCACATGCAAATATGGAGACAGGCAAGGGCATCCTGAAGTGTCTGAGGTCAAACCTCCACCACATCCAAGAATGATAGTCATGGGAAAAGATGAGATGTCATCAGCTCATCCCAAGCAACATTCTGGGAAGGCTCAGTGGCTGCCTGGAGAGACTGGCCCCAACGACAGGCTCCAGTCTTGATTGTGGAATGTCCATGTGAAGCCTTCGTCACTCAATCTCCTTTACATGTGTGTAAGTGCATGTGGGATCAGACAAGAGGGCATTCCAGATGTGAGAGGCCATGAACTGGACAAAACCGTGACAGGGCCCGGACGCCACACTGGGATCGAACCAGACTGGTTGGCAGCATGCTGATGGTGGTTTCTCATACGCCAGAATCAACGGGACGTGTGGCCTCGTAGGATCAGCAACCTGGCTTCACCAAGCAAGAACCTTTGTCAGCATGCACGACTAAAAAGATTCAACTACACCAACCATGAGCGTATATGGGTGCATGCACTCTACCATTTACTGCTCCGCATTTTGCTAAAGAGAAAGGAAGCAAGTTATGCTGATCACATCATTTGAACTCTCAAACATATCATGACTAGACAAAGCAGGCGCCACTCTTGCACTCAATTTAGATGCTAGCAGTGAACAGTCATGAGCAGACGGACGACGCTGCTACGTCCGAGAGCTTCACATATTAGTCACCTGCAGTGATGGTGTGTGTGTGGACAGAGTCAAGAGGTCACTTGCTTGTTCACACCCCATTAACACTCCTCCATGACCCACAGATGAACAGGTCGCAAAAACATGAGAGCGGGAATAAAAGATACCCATGGGAGAGGAGAGAACAACTCACGAGCAAGGGTGCGGCACAACAACATCAAGTTGGGGTATCACGAGCGCCGAGCAGACCAACAACATGCACATCGTCTTGAACATGTGACTGCTTAAGAGTCTTGGTAAGAAAATCTGCATGATGTTGTTGACTATCAACCCAAACAACCTGACCTTCTCCGGCAGTAATGCACTCACGTACAAATTGATGCTCAATGTTGATGTTCTTCGTGTGAGAATGATGCATGCCATCATGCTCAGCGATTGCCTTTGTGCTCTGGTTGTCGCAATACAGAGTGATACTGTGAATAGGCACACACAANTCACGAGCAAGGGTGCGGCACAACAACATCAAGTTGGGGTATCACGAGCGCCGAGCAGACCAACAACATGCACATCGTCTTGAACATGTGACTGCTTAAGAGTCTTGGTAAGAAAATCTGCATGATGTTGTTGACTATCAACCCAAACAACCTGACCTTCTCCGGCAGTAATGCACTCACGTACAAATTGATGCTCAATGTTGATGTTCTTCGTGTGAGAATGATGCATGCCATCATGCTCAGCGATTGCCTTTGTGCTCTGGTTGTCGCAATACAGAGTGATACTGTGAATAGGCACACACAAACATTACAACAAGCGGGAAGGCCACACGTTTTCGCACGTACTTGGCCTCACTTGAGCTGTGTGCAACAACCCTTTGTTTCACAAACTTCCAAAGATAGATCTTTAACCGACAAGAACGATGTATCATGTGCAATTGCGTGCATCTATGTCATGTGCCCAATCACCGCCAATGTAGTGGTCGACAGCCACAGCCTAACACGCAGTGTAGAGAGCACGTAGCGGACAAAACACAGGGCAGCCTCAAGGTGCCTCTCACAAGGCTGCTCGGAGAACCGGGCTAGGAAGTTGAACAAGAAGGCTGCATCTGCACGAGGGGTGGTGGCTAGGTACATGAGGGAACCGATCACGCTGAGGTAATCTGTGAGACGGACTGTCCCCTTCAGCTGTGATGGATCAGGAAACTTCAACATGCGCTGTCATGCTCGGGTCATCGAAGTGGATGTAGTAGGGATCTCGGTCAGCAAGGAGGTGAAGCACTCTCCAAAGCTATGAACGTAAGCAGAATGATGCACACGCAGAGTGCGACGCTGACGATTGCGTTTGAGCACCATGGAAAGAAACAACCGAGCTGGACCCACATATTGTATATGGACTGTAAGAAGGCCTTGACCGACTTGATGGTGATGGGGCTCGAAGAGGCAATGAGCAATTCATCGATGCATACAAGAATGGCCACAAAAGGGCTCTAATGGGGTACTCGGAAAGGGCACTCGGTCAACGATGCTGCAGCGATAGCCGCCTCTCTCAAGAGTGGAGGAGATCTCCATGTTCCATCAGCGTAGCGACTGTTGGAGGCCATACAAAGCCTCTTGCAGTCACCAAACCTTGTTCGAGCCATTGGTACAACCTGGTGGCTGTATCATTTTGATCTCCTTGTCTAGACGTCCAGGTAAGAATGCATTGTTGACATCCGTCTGCTCCAGTTCCCAATCATGCTATGCGACAGGGCTAAAAAATACGCAAGCGGTGGTGTACCACCCAGTTGGAGAAAACGTCTCATCGAAGTCAATCCCTACAGCTTGATAGAACCTTTTTGCTGTCAGGTGAGCCTTGTATTGGTCAACCTTGCCGTCTGGCCTTAGCTTGCCTCGAAGGACCCAACAACCTCAGACAAATTTGTGGCCTACTGGAAGATCCAAGAGCACATAGACATCATGCTCTTTGAGGGAACTCAACTCCTCTAGAGCCTGCCAAATTGTTGAAGGCTCTTGTGGGATTGTAGGGAGTCCACTCACTTTAAAGCATGCACTAACATAGCCTGCAGTATAGGCATCGAGGGCACTGTGGAACTCATGTGCAACTCGTATACATCCCACTATGGAGTTTAAATGGACCACACTAACAGAAATTCCAAGTGCATCGAGACCAGTGGACCTAGTAGAGGGTCCAAGCATAGAGGAAGACACATTTGAGCATGTGCACCACTGAGAGGGGTGAGAGGCTGAGTACTGAAGGAGAGAGCAAAGCCTTTCTCCACGCCTGTATGGCTCTCGGTCAACATCAGGATCAGTGGCCAAGAGACCTACATCAGACCAAAGTTGCTGGTCTGATGTAGGTCTCTTAGGCTAAATCTAGCAATGAGCAGTTATGATTTGAGGACTAAACTAGGTTTGTTGTGAGAGCTCAAGCGCGTCAAGTTCAGATGATGATGGAGATGGGTCATGCGGCCAGGGTGGAGGCGACCACCAGCGAGGTGAATGAGGATCGCGTGCCTTCATGATGCATCGCCTCCACTCGCTGTCCAATCATGTCCTGCGCACTCACGGCCACCACAAGAGAGGATATATATACAATAGGAGATTAACACACCCCCTTGGACGGGAGTGCAGCAGGTAGGCAGCCCAATTGTTGCAGTTGAGGTAGAAGAGAGGAGAATGATAGAGCCTTGGTAAGAAAATCAGCCAGCTGAGCTTTCCCACTGATGGCGCACACTGCCACAGTCCCAGCATCCACTGCCTCTCGGACAAAGTGCTGTTCAACGCTAATATGCTTTGTGCATGGATGCAACACACCATCATTCGCAGCAATGCGGTGTACAGCTGAGCTTTCACTGTGCACTGGTACAACAACTGTGTGTACGCCAAGTTCTTCAAGACATTTTGCAAGCCGGATTCCCTCACATGCTGCCTCGCCCAAAGCCATGTATTCAGCCTTAGCCACGCTGCGTGCTACACATGACTGTTTTGCACTCCNCATTCGCAGCAATGCGGTGTACAGCTGAGCTTTCACTGTGCACTGGTACAACAACTGTGTGTACGCCAAGTTCTTCAAGACGTTTTGCAAGCCGGATTCCCTCACATGCTGCCTCGCCCAAAGCCATGTATTCAGCCTTAGCCACGCTGCGTGCTACACATGACTATTTTGCACTCCGCAAAAACACAGCAGTTCCCCCAACACGAAACACATACCCACCCTGACTGCGAGCTGCACGATCACGAGCGTAATCACTGTCACAGAAACCATCAAGAACAGGGCTGTCGGCAGGAGCAAACACTAGACCAAGAGGGGCAGTGTCCAACACATAACGCATCAGCTTCAGCAAGGCTTTCTGATGTGTGCTGCGTGACTGCTGACTGAATTGGGCGAGCACATTGACTGCACATGCAATGTCGGGGCGCGTGGTTGAGGCAAGATATGAGAGGCTCCCGGTGATCTGTTTGTAGAGCGTGGGGTCTGCGTCAGGGCTGTAGCCTGTGGTGCGTGCATCCAACAAATTTGCGTAGAAGTCAGGGCTCATGGGAGTGGTCTGTTTTGGAAGATGCAGTACTAGACGTTGAAACCGTGCAGTGAGATGAGCAATGAAACGACCTTGATGTAGTGTCAGAGTCCGTATTGTGCGATAACGTGTGATAGACATGCCAAGACAATTCTGTGCCTCACCAAGATCTGTCATTTTGTAGTGATCCGTGAGTAGTGCTTTGGCTTGCACAATGAGTGGAAGGGAGGGGGACAAGATCAACAAGTCATCCACATAGACCAACAGTACGACATGCATACCTGCAGACCAGTCTATGAACAATGAGAGGTCGCAAAGACTCTGAGTAAATCCAACCTTCTCCAAGGTGCATCGAATCTCTTTGTTCCAACACCGAGGCACTTGCTTTAAGCCATAGGGAGCCTTAAGCAACAGCTATACTCGGTCTGTGCCATCCTGGAAGCCCTCTGGCTGGCGTACATACAGTTCTTCTTCAAGTGGTCCATTCAAGAAGGCATTTTTTACATCCATTTGGTGGATCTCCCAGTCCTCACGTGCAGCCAATGCGAGCAATGTGCGGCTGGTCCCATACTTGCCCACAGGGGCATATGTGTCCGTAAAGTCCTGTCCTTGGATTTGATGGAAATATTCTGCCACAAGCCTTGCTTTGTACTTGTCAATCAGGCTCTTTGAGATTTCTTTTGAGTTTGAACACCCATTTGACATCTATGGCCTTTCGACCAGGTGGCAGAGGCACCAGCTCAAACACTTCATGCTTGAGCAATGTGTTCAGCTCTGCAACCATTGCCTTTTCCCATTTCGCGGCATCAGGGCGCCCCCTGGCTTCAGTCACGGTCAGTGGTTCCGTTACATTGTGATCCATCACTGTCCTTCCGACAGTGCAGTAGAACTGTTTGTAGTCAACTCTTGGCAGATCTCGCAGAGATCGCCGTACAGGAACGGGTGGTGGTGCCTCTTCACTCCGAGCCTCCACAAGGGGTGTGAGGCCTGGCGGCACGTGAGTGTCACTGGCATCTGGGCTGGCCAGGTCTGAAGGTGAGAGCAGATCACATGGCACAGGCTCAGCCATGTCCCTGTCCCTCTATGGTTGAGTCATGTGGTTCGACTCTTGTGGCTGGATAGGCATGAACACGGGTACATTCATGTGTTGAGGGTAGTGCTCTTGTGACACGGGAGTAGGTGCATGACACAGTGTGCGAAAAGATTTGTAAGGCATGTGCTCCAAGAAGGAAGCATCTCGACTCTCAACAAAGCAATGGTTTGTGAGGTCCCAAAACCGCCATGCCTTGGAGGCATGGGAGACCCCGACAAAGACACACCACCGACCACGTGGACTCAGCTTGTTCTCTTGTTGCGGTGGTGCAAACCACACACAAGCCATTGTACCCCACACCCTGGCTGGCCTCAAGTCAACTTTCTCTTTGAACCAGCGTTCCCAGGGAGTGACAGACTTGAGCAGTGGTCTTTGTGGCACTCGATTCCATACCCAGGTGATACATTTTACGGCCTCTTTCCAGAACCCAAAAGACAGACTAGACTCCGTGAGTAGCGTGCGTAAAGCATCACCAAGGATTCTGTGCCATCGTTCAGCCACGCCTTTCTGTTGTGGCGTTTATGGGACAGTACTCTGATGTTTGACTCCTCTCACTTTCAATTCTGCTGTCAGCGTGCCAAGAAACTCCCCTCCTCTGTCTTTTCTCAACTTAAGTAGCGAACAACCAATCTTTCTCTCAGCCAAAGGAATCCATTCAGCGATTGCACGTTGGGCGTCTGCTTTAGTTTCCAGTAGAAAAGCCCAACGGACGCGGTTGTAGTCATCAGTATTAGTCAAGACATACAGTGACCCGAATTGGACTGATGGCACTGTCATCGGTCCTGTCAGGTCCGCATGCACCAGGACAAGGGGTTTGGTTGTTTCACTCTCCGACTTGGGGAAAGTTTGCCTATGGGCCTTCCCTTCATGACACTCAAGATAGGTGTCCGCTTTAAGGCCGTGAGGACAGTCGCTAGGGAGCAAGCCATGTGATGGGGTGTGTTTTAACAAGTCTGTGACACTCTCAGTATTGATGTGCACAAGACGACGATGGATGAGATCAATGTTTGTTGAATCAGTGCTTGTCACAACATGCACTTGAGGGCGGTTCACTTGTGGTTGAACAAAAGGGAACAAAGTGAGTTTGTACAACATGTCAATGTGCAGAGGTCCATCATCCAGCAGAGCACTGGACGCATCGAACAGCATGCATCGTTGCTTTTGTGTGAGTGCGGACACATTGGCTTGTTGATCTAGTTGCCCTCACGATAGCAAGTTCACTTTCAGCCGCGGCGCATACAGGACACCAGTCAGCCAGAAAACCTTGCCTGGTGCTTGTAGGGCTACAGTTACTACACCCTTAACTGGCAACACTTCCCGAGACCCAGTTTTCACACCCTCAACGTCACGTGTGGCATGCAGTGTGACAAACAGCTGGCGGTGTGATGACATGTGATGCGATGCTGTAGTTTCAAGCAGCCACTCATGCATAGGTAACGCATGCGATGTGGTAATGTGCATGTGACCCAACCTCTGACCTCCTGGCTGTGGGCTGGCAGTCGGCTCAGGTGGGTGTAGCTCCAAGGGTGCGGTCCACCATGGTCCGGGTGGAGGAGGAAGGGGCTGCTATGGCTTGATCGTCTCAGCGTACACTCTCTGTACCCACGCCGGAACGGGAGCTGGTGCACTCACGTACTGAGACATGTGAGTAGGCCCTTGGTACTGCCGCGGGGATGGAGCGGAAAAAACTGGGTATGTAGGCAGCTGCAACTGGTGTGGACCAAGAGTGGCCGTCCCAAAGGGTGCCGGCGCTTGTGGTCCAGCCACGGACTGAGATGCCCATGCTGGGGGGTACAGGTGCTGACTGGGAGGTGGGAACGTCGTAGATGTCTGCCCAGCCGCTAGACGTGTCTGTTGCACAGAAGGAGTCATGATGCATTGAAGAGACGGGCAGGCCCTCCAATAATGGCCTAGCTGTACACAGTAGTTGCAGGTGCAGTTTCCTGCCCCCTGGCTGCGGCCTCGGCCCCTACCACCTTGCCCGCCTCTACCTCCCGCACCTCCCCTTCCACTTGAGTATTGGTGCGGGGAGTGAGAAGTACCTCAGCCCTCATACACAAACGCGCTCGTTGCTGCACCCTCATCCCCCCGTGCCTCGATGATGCGACGTGCCTCACAACCATGAGGACATCATCATGTCCTCATAGTTGCAAAGCTCGTCAAACACCTCCGCAAGGTCAGTGCTCTCGACGTCGGCGACTTTCAGTCTTTGAAGTAAACCGTGCAAGAAATCCTTGTATGGCTCGCCGAGGTGCAGAATAATAGAATCCAGCCACTCAAGGATAGAGCAGGAGGCACCAAGGCATAGAATACGCCGGCGAAGATCCATGGCTGCATCCCAGTACTCTGCGACGGGCGCGCCCCGTCTCGGACGGAGGTTGCGAAGTTTCTCAGGAAGGGAGATCACCAGGGCCATCCCTTATTCCTCCTTTCGAGTGGCCAAATGCTTCCATGCATCGTAAGGTCGAGGTTCACCACTACGCGGATTTGCGGGGTCCTCCCCTTTTGCCGCCAAAGCGGAACTATCAGAGGGCATACTGCTAGTCCTCTGGCAGTGCGCGGACTAGAGCATAGAATGCTCTGAGTAGCACCAGCGCATCGGTGTCGTCGGGTGGCGGAGCTAGATAGTAGTCCTCAAGGCCATGCTACGCCGTCCATGAAAGAAAAACATCCTTCCATGAAAGGAAGTCACGCACACCGAGCAGCGGTGGCGTTGGGTCTTTGTGAGACAGAACCTTGCTTAGGTCGTCCCACGTCACACCGGTGGAGGTGGCGACGGCACCGGCCCCGACACCGGTGCTAGCACCGACGTTCGCACCGCCCCCTCCCTGTGTTGATCCAACTGCACTCATACCTTCTGCCTGGTTGCTTAGGATCTAAGGGCACTGCCTCAGTGTTGTGAGCCGCTCTACGCCGCTGAACAAAATTTTGGCAGCAATTCGCCGGGCCCACTTTGGGCCCAGTTTTCTGCCGCGAGTCTAGAGCTCGTTAGGAACCTCCTGTTTTGACTTGGGAACTATTGTCAGGCCACCTGGGACCTGTTCAGACAGACAGGAACGGAGGAAACCCCTCTGTCACCTCAGGAGAGGTGTAGATGGTGCTTGGGCTCCTCCCCTTCCCCCTTTTCCTTAAACTGTGATCAAGCCCCCTCTTCTGCCACCTCCAGTAGCTTGGCGTGGGCTAGGGATGAGGGTTCAACATCCTCCATGAATCGTGTGGCCTACTGTTGCGGAAGCCGCGCGGATCTACTTCCGCACTCAACTTGGCCGCCTCTGTTTTTGCTCGGCACCGACTGTATACTCCGTCCACAGCTGTTTAGCCTAGCTCTAATACCATGAGAATGTTGCTACGAAGCCATAGCAACAAACAGTGCTTTAAATGGTGGACCCTCGTGCATGTTAGGTTCAAAACTCCATGGCGGCTTCAAGTAAAAAGTACAAGTCTTGCATTCAGAAGGAACACTAGTGCTAGGGGTGAGGTCGCTAGTCGACCTCACCCGTCACGCCGGTGAGCGAGGCCTGCCGGCGAGTCTGCTCGCTTGAGGGCGGAAGCCCTCGGCAGCCCTGAAAAGGGTGCGTGAGCAAGCCCTTGCACCCCACATGGACATGCCATGTGTCACCCAAAATGTGACATAATCTGAGCCTAGCCAAGACCAAAGTTGCTGGTCTGATGTAGGTATCATAGGCTAAAGCGAGCAATGAGCAGTTATGATTTGAGGACTAAACTAGGTTTTCTGTGAGAGCTCAAGCGCCAAAAGTTCAGATGATGATGGAGATGGGTCATGCGGCCAGGGTGGAGGCGACCACCAGCGAGGTGAATGAGGATCGCGTGCCTTCATGGTGCATTGCCTCCACTCGCTGTCCCAGCATGCCTTGCTCACTCACGGCCACCACAAGAGAGGATGTATATACAATAGGAGATTAACACCTTTTGTGCTGAAAGTGCTCATGTTGTCACTTGAACCCAAACTATCATCTGCAATCTTTGAAAATCCATACCTCATTCAAATGGACTTCGAATTGAGTTCTGTAAAGTGCATTGTAACTTGTACAACATCCTCTATGCAACTCAAGAGGTAGATGATTTGTATTGAGTAATCATTTGTTTTCACCTCCTTACACCATCCTATCCATCATTCTCCCACTTTACGAGAATAAAAATCACACTAGTCTGCACTATTCTCTCAGCTGCTGAAAGCGGTGTGCTTCTAGCGCCATGGTCACGAAGTCTGCCAACATCATGCTTTTAGGGCAGAATTCGATCTGAACCTCTTGCTTTGTCACAAGCTCACGGATGAAGTGGTACCGCATGTCGATGTGGTTGGTGTAGGCGTGGAACTCTACATTCTTGGTCAGAGCAATCACGCTCATGTTTTCACAATAGATGGTGGTCGCTGTAGTCTGCTGCTGTCCAAAGGTTTCGAGTAGCTCACGCAGCCACACGGCTTCTTTTACTGTTTCACTCAGGGTGATGTACTCTGCTTTAGTGGAGGAGAGGACGGTGCACTCTTGTTTCTTGCTCCTCAAGCTGATTGTACCTCCCCCGAGCAATAATACAAACCCACTGATCGACCTCCTTGTGTCCAGGTCACCTCTCCAATCTGTGTTGCTGTAGTCAGTGAGGATGGGCCTGTTGTTGCCATTGAAGGTGAGGCAAAGGGTGTTGTTGTTATTGAGGTAGCGCAACACACGCTTAACCGCCTCACAATGCGCCACTCCCCGATTCGTGCAAAACTTGTAGAGCACTTCCACTGCCTGGTTTATGTCAAGGTGCGTGCGAAGTGCTGCATATATGAGGCTCCCAAGTACTGCTTGGTATGGCACAGATTGCATGTGGCTACTCGCTTGTATGTTGTGGAGAGTATGCATCATGCTCAGCTTCGCTTCCACTTCCAGTAGTGTTGCGGCTTTGCGTGCTCCCGCCACGTTGAAGCGCTTGACGATGCCGCTCACGTACGTGCTCTACGACAACTTTGCAATCTGTTGCTATCGGTCGCGCTTGACCTGAAGGCCAAGGTAGTAACCGAGTCGTGCCATGAAGCAGTCTCTGATGGCCTGGCTTGCCTCTTGTATGTGCCCATAGACTGCATGGTCAGCTTCGCTGTGCACAAAACCAAGGCCAGTCGGCAGCTCATCAATCTTGTGGTACCATGCTTGCGGTGCTTGCTTCAGGCTGCAGAGGGCCTTCACAAGCTTGCATACCAAATCCTCCTTTTCCTCCACCACATGTCCCTCTAGCTGCTCCATATACACATCCTCCTCCATGTCACCATTCAGAAATGCACATGTCACATCTATTTGGTACACCTCCCATTCCATAGCAGCAGCAAGACCAAGGATGGCTCGGATGGATGGGAACATTTTTACCAGTCATGCTCTATACCTAATCCACACCATTAGTTTGTAGATAACCCTCCATATCTTACCATCCGCACCACGCTTACGCTTGAAGATCCATCAGCACCCAATCTCCCGACTGCCACGTGGAGCTCCCTTGAGGATCCAGGTGATGTTCTTCATAAGCACATCATGCTCCTTGTCTTCTGCGGCTCGTCAATCTGCTGCCTCAGTGCTGCGCATAGCTTCCATGAAGGTGTTTGGGTCATTGGTGATGGTGAGGAAAAGAAGTTCAAGGTCAGAGGACTCCGTTGGTGGTGAAGCCGTGCATGGTTCAACCGCTCTCTTTGCTGTGTCTCCTTCTTTGAGAGCCTCTTGGACCGCCATAGCTGCTTCTCGCTATCCTTAACAAAAACAATTCATAGAATTCACTAGTAGTGAACACGTAAAGAATTAGCCGTGGTTTTCTAGAACAATGGCTTCTAACACAACATCCAATGAGCAACTACAATATTTGGCATCTTAGATGACCTTTCAAAAATGATTACAATAGCTAATTGAACCAACACCACCAAGTACAATGCTCGTTTGCAGGATTCTTGGGGCTGGTGACCCCAAGGTCACAATCCATGTCGTGGCAGCAAAATGTTGTAGTTGGAAGAAACCTCACCTGTGGTGTAGATTGAAAACATTGATGAACGTGATCAACGGATGTGCTAGACTTGCGAGAATCTTGGTTACATTGCGTGCGAAAGTCGGAAATGGTAGGAGCATACAAGTATTGGGGGAAAGTCATATGAGGAGTTGGGAAACAACAGAGTGCACAAGTGAATGACGCACAACTTGCCTGGTAAGAAAATCTGTGCCGTCCGATCGCCCATCTGAACAACTCACATTGCTGCAGACCAGGGTTTATCAGATTGCAAAGTTCAATGAGGGGTATGAGGATGACCATCTAATAACACTGCGAGCATTACAACAAAATCCATTTTGTAACTGAACAAAGTTCGTGTCTCTCTCTCTCTCTCTCTCTCTCTCTCTCTCTCTCTCTCTCTCTCTCTCTCTCTCTCTCTCTCTCTCTCTCTCTTGTACATAATGTGGTCAATATCTTCTTTTCGGATTTTTTTTTAATGATGTTGCTTCATGATTTCATTCATCATGTGGGATGTAATTGTTTTACAACAAGGTTACTTGCTGATGTCTCTTGCAATGGCCCGACGAGTGGTCTGATTCGCTTTACACTTATCAGAGAGATGCGCGAATGAGGCAGACTGGAGGGAGTCCGACACATTCAAGCGGAGCTGTCGTCGTCCACGATCAGGTAGACTTGCCCGCTTGGGCGGCAAAACGTGTCCATATGCGGTCCAAGAGATAGATGCCCGTGGTTGCGTGCTCATGCGACTCGAAGAGAACACACCCTTAGAGATGGACATGAAACAACGACCACAGCGAGAGTATTTGTGATGTCTCACGTGGGAGATGGCGTGATCAGAGAAAAATTGCAACGTGAGACCTACGATGCATTTTGAGATGGCCACCCCACGGGCCGGGCATCACAGTATTCATTGCCGGACGGCTGCCTTCGTGCCGGCCGGCCGTTTGCCTACACGGGTTGGGGGCGTCCCCGCAAGCAAACCTCCACGCTGGCGGGGGCGTCCCTCTCGCCCCTGGACGGTGGACTTCTCGGTTGCGGGAACATACAACTCTCCTACTCAAGAAGTTCGCTTTGTGCGGCCACTGTTTTGTAACCATCAGCCGTTTGGAGCCGGCTGTGTTTTGACGTCAAACAAACCCCATGAGGCTACCTCAAGGAAGATAGCGGTGCAGTTCCATGACATGGAAAAACGGACAATGTGAGTGCGTGCAAGTGACAACTTAGGTATCGTTTGTTAAACTCTGTGATTCAAATATCACGTGATATTACAATCACTGAGCGCTGGCGGACGGCAGACACAACGGAGAGAATCCACCTTAGCGCCCTTTACATTTTGCTCAGCCAATCGACGCATACCCCCCCTCCTATTCTTACGATTCATTGCTTGCGTGACTCGTGTAGCGAAGAGCGATGCAACAATCGGGAATATCACTCGAGAACCATATTAACGGTTGCATGATCACGGGATGTACATAATTTGGATTATTCCTATTGAATTTTTAATATGAATGGAACCCATTGTATGGCTTCTCGTTGCTTGGTTGATGCAGTTCAATCGGGTTGGCATGGGTGAACGGTGCGCATTCTGCAACATTATCCGTTATTCCCATCCGTGGAAGTTTTCAATGTGAGATTCATTTGTCGGTAGATTCTTTCATCCAGATCACGTAGAACTTCTGTCGAAATCCGCTTGCTCAGTCAATGGCGTGAACAGCATGTGGGCGGCCGAAGAGGTCGACATTCGCCCTTTTGCTTGGAAACGAGTTTGTAGATGGCGCAAAATGCGGTGCTACATGCGGGTAAAATCCTGTACCATACATATCTCGCGATACTTACCGTCTTCAAATGCATGGCAGTAAAGATGAGTATCACCATCTAGCATATTGGCATCGCAGATTTTACCGCACTATACCTTAATCTCGCAACCTGTTGGCGCGTGTGGGCGGGCTAGCTCGAGCGCAATCTTCAAAGTACCTGGAAACGTGTGAATAGCCAGTGGCAATTCATGCCACTTATCTTTCGAGGCATCTTTTTGGGGAAATCTGCTCTGAAATGTGTAGTGAATTGTGTTTTGGAAAGTCGCAGTAACGTTCAGAATCTTCAAACCACCTTTGCCGAATGATGAACTGTGTTTCCTCCGTATTCCGTTACAAGTCAACAGAGAGTTTCATGATGATGTCATAAACATGAGTGGCGTGAATTGCCACTTCCTGTTTACACGTTCCCAGGCACAGCCTTCATTATCGAATGGTCGTCAACATTACGGCGTAAGTTTGTAATGGGTGCTGTTAGTTACATGGTTCGCTAATGTCATGGATGCGAAGACACGAGAACTGCTAGCCAGAGAGAACAATAAGTAGCTGGGATGCGCAACAAAAACTGTCGGAATAAGGCTGATGGGGATGGCGATTTTGGAGCATTGCCGAACGTTGAATGGAGATAACAAAAACGTGCAAACATGCAACTTGAGTGGAAATATTGCACAGCTGTGGTTTTGATTTGCGTGGTTGCTGTGGCAGTTTTGTTTTGCGACTCGATTGTTGGAAACGGTCGTTGGATTCTCAACGTTCGCGCATGTCGATGCTGTGCATTTTTAACACAAAATATTTGGTCTCTAACCTGTTTGTTTGGTCATTAAGCAGAAAATCCCTCAATCTATCCATTGTCAAACGAATCATCTGACCATGTTCATAAGAAAATCAAAGGCCGCGGCTGTATGGGCGTGAAAAGGAGGTTTTTGCTTTTCACCCCTGCCAGTAGTCCGGGGTATGAATTGCCACCCGGACTCGTCTTTTTCCTCGGCGTCTCCGCACTACGCATGTTCTCGGACCAAATCTTGCACGTCGAGCCCCAAAAAGCCTACTCGCGCTTTGCTTCACCGCTTGGCTGAGTTTCCTCGTGGACAGGTGACTGAACTCAGGGAGCATTCTTGGTTTCGAGTATATGGACTCATGATTTCGCATGAAACACGTTATTCGCGCTACTTGCGCGGGGTGGAGGACTGCGTGGATCCGAGGCAAGAAAAACTTCCATTTCACAGCCGTGGACCCGGTGCACTGAAGCATGTCCACCAAAGTAGAGGGGTGAAAAGGCTTTTCACGCACATCCAGCCGCGACCAAAGTCTCCGATGCAATAACTCATCTAAATCGGCAACAGAGAAGAGACAGTGACATGAGACTTCCTCATGAGGGTTCGAAAACTGATTATGCACGACCAAACAAAGCCAGCCCTTATAGCCCGGTCCCACGGGCCGTGGTAGTTCCTTAAAAATGACTTAAAAAGGATAAACATCTATTGGACGGCTGTAAATGTCTGGATGGAGGAATAGCCCGGCCCCGACCGATCTGCGGTGGATGAGAGGTGGTCAGCCTTCAGGGTTAAACTTCAAAATTCATGGGTCAATGGCATAAAATGGTTGGCGACTTTGCGGAAGTCCAGGTGTTATCTGGGTGATGAGGATTGAAATTTGACTCGATTGCCACCAAGACGACCTGACTTGTAAAAATCTAACCAGAGGCCACCCAGCCCCGGTGATGGGTGTCCTCCGGTGGGGCCAACGAATTCACGGCTAATCCGAGGCAGTCCCCGCCTGGTCGGAGAGCCATCGAGATGCCATCGCAGTTTTAAGTCGGTTCAATTTTTAACGGCCACCGCGTTATGTGGGACCAAGCACATCAATCTACTAGTTCTACCATCACACTGCAGCGCCAACGAGGATGCCGTGGCAGCTTCAGTTGCCCCCTGTGCTGGCTGTATACGTTGTTCACCGAGGCGTTCGCGGAATTGCAGCCGTGGGCGCCCGTTCATGCTAAGAGTATTGTTGACAAAATCATCAATTCTGAAATCTGTCCACTCCTGTCCGATGTAAAGAGAGATAACACCTAACGAAAAAAATACAGAAGAGGAATACTTGTTTCCATGGAATCTTCCTTTTGCAATCATTGGAATTATTTCTGATTGTAACAAAGTACACGGAATTGAATACGCACATGAGAGGACAAAAAGATGTTTCTACACATTTTTTTAATACGAATGAGCCCACTTTCCTCCCATTCACTTTTCAGTGCCCGGTCAAAGTATTTAGGTCTCCAACTCTCCAATGACTTGGGTCTACCCGCACATGTATCTTATGTAAATAAAAAATTCAAGATAGATTAGAGAAGACAAACCTCAAAATTTAATGGCACAAAAAGCAAGGCATATGTGCAAAAACTGTAATTCAAGGGACTTCATTCTTTAATCTTTACATCACATCATCTAACACACTTTGGTTTCCATAAAGGGGACTAACATTAAGAAATGAGGATCGCTCTCTTGATCACTGTTCACGTAACAAAGTGTAACCATTGACGAAAAATCAAATAAGGTATTCCCTTTCTCCACCCGACATGGTGAAGAATTGGTGAAAAACGCAAAAAAAATGAGAAATCTCTAATTTGACAAACCTTTAAAAGCTAGTGTTTCTCTCTTGAGTAAAGTAATGCGCAGTATGTTTCATTCTTAACTAAAAATTAAATTATAAACTGAGAAACAACGAGCAAGGAATGAAAATTCTTGGACATAAACATTTCACTATAAGAAATCCTAAAACATCAAATCAGGTATGCCTAATCGACATATATCAAAGGAAAAACAACCACTACTGTATTCATGAATTCATGTTAAAGATGAGAATAAGAAAAAGTTAAATGTTAAAAATGAGTAATTATTCATCCAATAACAAAGAAATAGTTTGTCTCCATGTGCATCTTACGAAACGTGATTTCCTTTGCATAATAAGTTCTATTGAATAATTAAAGAAATTGAAAAGTATCTATACACAATCTCAACCAATCTTGATAATCTCCGCAACACTCAAGTTGTGCATCATTCCCTCTCTATTATACAATATTGTACTTAGAATTCAGTATAGCATAACACTATTCCTCTACAAACTATGGTTACATGTTTTTCAGTTGTTGAAAAATAACAATACATGATGCTACATATGAAAACACGATTGAAAACAATAAATGGGCAAACATACAAAACAATGAGCGGAATATATTTGTTCTTCTGAATGCGCATACGATGATTTTTCTTAGGTTTGAAGGACTACTACGCCTTGATGTGAAAGGAATTTAAATTCTTATTGAGTCATTTCATAAGTAACTTGAAACATCATGGAGAACATTTCTCAGCATATGTTTATGCTTTTTTTCATGATATTGAGCAAGTAAGATAAAATCACCTTGTATATGTTTTTGCATACAAGCATTTTACATATCCACATAATCAGTCGTATGTATTTCTTGAATGATATCTTATATTTTTTAATGAAATGAAAGAAATATATAGTCTTGCGAGGTTATGAAACCTATGATGAGTTGTACGAGGATAAGAAGATATTATTCAAGAATGTCCATGATTCTAATTTTCTAATTGCATCCTTCACTTGAGTAATAATCTTAACTAGTAAAAAATGTAATTTGATCACACAAAACTAGACATTATGACCTTCACATTATATGAAAACTATTAGGTGTATTATAAACCATTCATATGAATGAAAAATTAAGCCATTTAACCTGATCATGAGAAACCCAAACGACCATGTACATAGTGTTTTTTTGGGAAATTCAGACGGTTTTCATCAATTTCAATGAAACATAATTCTTTTCTCCTAGAAAAATGTTGAAGAAACTTTTGAAAAATATTAAATTCTTAAACTATACACGTTTACACAATTTAAATGTTCATGAACTCATGTATGAAAAGAACCTGTGTTGTTAATGTTTGCAAATGGTGGACTCACCAATGCATACATAAATTAGTAGTGGGGAGACATTGTTTGTGAAATGTGAAATCTTGTAGACATATTCATATCAATGAAGGCATTGTTGATGTTTGTGGTGTGCTTGGTTACAAGGGCTAGGTTCCTTGCTTACAAGGGCTAGGTTCCTTGCTGCTGGGACCGTTGCGCTTGGAGAGGAACTACAGATAGAGTGAAAAGCTGGAACTGGGAGAATGCTGGGACTGAATGACTGTAGTTGATCATAAGTATAGTACAAGAAACAGTACAGCAAACACATCTCAGCTAGAGACTAACCTTAGACTCTCACACCCAAACACAGCTGCTGACCTAGAGGTGGGCAACGTCTAGCAAGACAACTCAGCAAAGTCGCTAGGGTCTTGGACGTAGTCTGGCCACCTCTTCTAGGTAGTCAGTCTTTCATGTAGTCAGGGGCGTCCTCCTGCCATGGCTAGTTGACTGCTGCCAGGCTTACTAGGGTCTTGAGAAGAGTGTTTGCAGAGTCTTGGCCTCAGGTAATGTCTGGAACTGGTGGAGGCCCCTGTGGTTGACTTGAGGCGGAAATTTTGGTGATGACTGAGTTATTGAATGAAGACTGCCAAGCTGGCTACCTTTTGTAGCAGGTTGCTAGCAAGTTCAAAACTGTCCAGGCTGATGAAGCTGTGCAGGTGGGAAGATTCCTACCTTGGGAATCTTCGTGTAGGCAGTAGCCCCTCCAGTAGCTCTTGTTCCTGAGTCATACATGGCTGTGCTGATGCAGAGCGGTCCCCATTTGTGGCTTTGCATGTGGCTAATGACTCGTGCATGCACGTTCTGACGCGATGCTGTGTCGTGTATGCATGCGTTGATGCAGAGCGGTCCCCACTCTGGGCCTTACATGCTGCAGCTGAGTCGCGCTGATGCAGCAGGCTATGAAGGGCATTCCACACTGCCCAGTCAGGTGTAGCGCCACCTTGACTGGACCTTGCCCAGAAACGATCAGTGCATAGTTGCACTGCATAGGTGTTGAGTAGTCTTGGTCAGCAGACATGCACAGCCTTGCTATGCATGCAGAACACGGTATTTTAAAGCTCTTGCATCCATTCCCCCCATGGACCTAGATGCCAGAATTAAATCTAGCCTCTACAAGCGGAGAGAAAACTCCGCCGTTCAACGCGGGAATCTTCAAGAGAAAATTCCCTAACTCCTTGCAGGCTCCTCCAATTTTGAAACGGAGTACGCCAGCTTGACCCGAAAAATCGGTGCAATAATTGTCACCTCTGACACTCCCCCTCGATTGGTGCGCCGAAGAGTTTTAATAGTTGTCGGTGAAGAAACAAGTGACGTCGGGTGTCTCCCAGAGGGTTTCGATGTCACAAGAAATTTGTGCTGCTTGCGCGGTGTCGAAAACATTTAGAAAAAGCTTTTTCATGCTCTCGAGCTCAAGCTTGTCCGTGACTGCAACGACCGGTGCTCCTTGTGGGTATTTTTCAAGTTCAGGCGGTTGCTTTTGAGCTTGTTGTGCTTTTTATACCATAAAGAAAAAATAGGTGGCATCTCAGGTCGTCTTGCTCAAATTTCGGTGACTTCTGCATGAAGAAAATGCGTCTGGGCGTTTTCGATGCATGCTGCTACATGGAGGGGCGCTCTGGTTGACTTTCCTTTCACTAAGTAGCTTCTTTGCTGCTTTTTTGTGGGTGGAGAAGTTGCTGGGAGAGAGGAAAAAAAATCCTCCTCCCCCTCTCACGTCCAGNACCGGGGCTCCTTGTGGGTATTTTTCAAGTTCAGGCGGTTGCTTTTGAGCTTGTTGTGCTTTTTATACCATAAAAAAAAAATAGGTGGCATCTCAGGTCGTCTTGCTCAAATTTCGGTGACTTCTCCATGAAGAAAATGCGTCTGGGCATTTTTTATGCATGCTGCTACATGGAGGGGCGCTCTGGTTGACTTTCCTTTCACTAAGTAGCTTCTTTGCTGCTTTTTTGTGGGTGGAGAAGTTGCTGGGAGAGAGGAAAAAAAATCCTCCTCCCCCTCTCACGTCCAGTGGCTGTTGCGGAGGTATACATGGCAGTTGTTGTATTTTGACGTTTTTTTTTTGCCTCGCTTGTGCAAAGTCGACGCTGCACAACGTCATTCAAGATCTGCACGAATTTAACTAATACAGCTAGATTCAGGGTTGCACTAGTCGATTGTCACACGCTTGGAGTCTCCTCCACTACTGCTCAACTGTTTTCTAAGTGAGCTTTGTGTCCAGCGCTATCCGTCCTTCGTCGTTTGTCGTTTTCTTGTCGGCAGCTCTGTCCTTTTCCTAGCTGTCTCTCCAGGTTTTGTCAAAAAGTGTTGGAGGACTTGCAAGCTCGCTTGGGAGGGACGAGCTCTCTTGCCACTCGATTTGTGAGTGAGCTGGCGAGCGACTTTGCTCCCCTTTTTGCGAGCTTGCTTGTTTGCTTGCTTTCTCGTTTGCTCTTACATCCTTCTACGAAAGCAAACAGCTTCGTTGCAAAACTTGCCGTCGAGGCACACCTGCTGCTTGCTACCGCCCCTACCCCTCTCGCAGCTTGCCCCCCCCCCCTTTGCTTTTGTCGTATCTTCTACGCAACAAAGCCTTGCTTCGCTCGCCTACTGCGCTCACATCTCCCCTCGCACACTTTCTCGCAAAAAAACAGCTTGCAACCCGTTTGCCGCTTCGATTTCCCCGTCCATGCCACAAAGTTTTTCTTTCTCTTAGAGGACTGAAAAGGGTTCTCGAAAGAATGGTTTTCATGAAATGTTGCAGACTGAAGTAGGTTTCCTCAGGAAGCAGGGGACTGAGGCGGGTGGTTTAAGCTCCTGATTTTTTGGGAGAAAAATGATTTCTTGAAGCAGGCTAATGAGGGGAGAGAGGTGTAAGTTTTTTGGATGTCATGCCGATTGGTGAGCGTGACGGAGTCTGTAGGCGATGGAAGGACTCAAACTGCTGCTTGGGTATTTTTCTGCTATCGGTGAATTTTCTTGACGGCTCTAGATCTTTTCTGCATTCTCCACAAAAAATTGTCCCTTGCACCATGAGGCACAAGCCTCCATTTGCTCCTGTGCAGAGATTGTCGATGGCGTTGGCTCACGTGTTTGACTACCGCGTGTCTCTCAGGTTGCCCTTCTTTAGGTGATACTACAAGTGGGCACTACGTGTAAGTCCACTATGAAAAATGTCCTCTGGGATAATTTTGGTTAGTAAATCTGCTGCTTGTTCTCTTCCTGGAGCGTGCTTAAGGATAATCGTGTTGTCAATCATGTTTGAGCAAATCGAGTGGCCGTGGATGTCAATGTGCTTCGTCCACCCTTAGAACTTTGTAGAGTTTGTGAGGTCGATGGCTGATTTGTTATCGACGTAAACTATGGTTGGACCATGTTGAGGAAAACCAATATTGTCAAGGAGGCTTTTCAGGTAGGTGACCTCCTGAGCTGCTGCTGTTGCCGTGACATACTCAGCTTCAGCCAATCTGAGTGTGATCATGTTTTGTATCATGCTTGACCACAAAACAATCGTTCTAGTAAGGATACAGACAATTTTTGTGGTGCTACGGCGGTCCTTCTCTGTACGACCAAAATCTGCATCCACATAGCAGCTCAGCTCTAGGTCGCTTGATGTGCCGAAGACCAACCTTGTGTCAGCCGCAGACCAGAAGTAGCCAAGTGAACGGTGGAGGTCCTTGCAAGCCCTTTTACTACGTGTCTCACTCCCACGCGCCAAGTTGCTTATCGCAAACTACAGGTCTGGTCGAGTGCAGCTTGCAGCGTGCATGAGTGAACCGACTTTTCTCTGATAGTGAGTCTCACTTCTCCCCCATGGTCCTTGATGGATGAACCTTTGTTGCGTTAGGGGAGTCGAAATGCAACGATCAAGGACGTCAAATCGTTCAAAGACTTTGGCTGCGTAAGACTGCTGAGATTGCTTGAGTGTGTGTTCTGAGCGGTTGCGCTTGATGTTCATGCCGAGGTAGTATTCAAAAGTCAGCACCAATGCCACATTCACCTTTTGTACCATTTTACGAGCTGTTGCATTGATGAAGTCCGGCAATGGTCCGATGACTAGGATTTCGTCCACGTAGACAAGAATGTACCAATTTGGAGGCTTGTGGATGTAGGAACAAGAAATTTTCATAGGTTGATGGATGGAACAAGTTGAAAAACTCAAGGAGGCTTTGTAGTTTGCGGTTCTAAAGAAGAGGGCTCTGCTTCAACCCGTACAAGCTCTTGACGATCTTGCACACTCTTCCGTTGCCGTCATCATACCCATCTGGCTGTTTCATGTAGATAGTAGTGTCCATTTCTCCATGCAGAAATGTTTTCTTAACGTTGAGTTGCTACACCTTGTAGTCTTTGACTGCTGCAATGGCAAGTATGATGCACGTTGTGGTATAACAACTGACAGGTGCGTAAGTTTCGAAGAAATCCTTGCCTTCCACCTGCAAGAATCCCTTTGCAACTAATAACACTTAGAATTCGTCGATGCTCCCATCTGCCTTCGTCTTCACCTTGAACACCCACTTCACACCGACTGGCCTTGAGCCAGATGGTAGCTCTGTTAGCTCCCAAGTTCCCTGCAACATGAGGCTGTTGTATTATGCATCTAGTGCTGCTTTCCATTATCATGAAAGCTCGCCTACTAGTGCTTCCTTGAGTGACTTTGGCTCGGGCGGTAGTGCAAACAAGGTCTTGTAAAAGAGAGCTGTCAGATGCATTTTTTTGAAGTCAGTATGTACTTCATTATTCTTAGCATACACCGTGTATGCTATGATCGCCATGTCGCATTCCTCTTCATCCTCCTTGTGCTGTTCTTCCATCTGTTGGTGTAGGAGGCGCTTGAAGTGACGGCGTTTGATTGTGTCGTCATGGTTTTTCAACTTCGTTGCCTCCGCACTATCTTGCATTGCCACGGGATGGCGTTTGCCATGGCTTACCACAACCGCCTCCTGATCAGCGGCGATGCGTTTGTCATGGTCAGCCGCAAGTGGCACATTCACATGCACTACCACTTTACTCGCGTGATCCTGATCCGTCGTGGTGAGTGGATCACAGTCTGCTTCTCCATCTTAGATTGACTCCACAAATGAGTTGTAGAATCACTCAAGGAGGTCTGGTGCGGTCGAGCGCTTGTCTTCCAACCTGTGACGTGTTAGATGCTCAAAGAAAACAACATCACGACTGATGACGATACGTTGGGTGTCAATGTCGTAGAACTTTCAACCTTTTATGTTAGGGCTTTGTCTGACAAACATGCCCCAAGTTGCTTTTTCTGCAAGCTTTTTACAATGTTCCTTTGGGACGTGGAGAAGCGCCATGCAGCCAAATGTCCGAAGCATGGTGATGTCCGGCTTGCAGTTGTGCCATGCATCAAATGGAGTCATGTCTGGTAAGGCTGTGTTCGGTACAAAATCTTGCACACAAACTGCTTGCCTCAAAGCATACGGCCACCAAGAGTTGTCCAGTTGTGCTCCTAAGAGCATGGAATTGAACGTTTCCTGAACAGTGCGATTCACCCTTTATGTGACACCATTCTACTACAGGATACATGGTGTAGATAACTGTTACTCGATGCCCATGTCCTCAAGCTGCGGTATGAATTCTGTGCTGGTGTACTCACCAGCATTTTCAGAGCATAGGACATGCAACTTCTTGTTGCTTTCCCTCTCCGCCATTGCCAGCCATTTGAAGAAGTAGGTTGGCGCTTCATCTCTGGTCCGGAGACGGTAGTTCCAAAGAAAACCTGTCGCATCATCCATAAAGATGAGGAAGTAACGGTGTCCACCATTGGCTGTTGCTGCGGGGAGCGGTCAGTAGATGTCGGTGTGAACCAGTCTCAACTTTTGGCTGATGTCGCACTTGCTTGTAAGAGGGAACATTTGTCGTTGCAACTTGGCACGAACGTAGTCCTCACAAGGTTAAATTCTTCCTTGACCACTTTTCTTGATGCCGAGGTCGTTGACATGACCCTTCTTCACCATGGATTCCACCAACTGAATAGTGATATGGCCAAGCCTCTTGTGCCACACTATAGCATCTGCACCTGCAGGTTGGAGTAGAGTTGCTGCTGCAAATAGGGAATCCGTCTCATCTTGAGCTGGTGCGCTGAAGTCCAACTCAATCATGNTGAACGGTGGAGGTCCTTGCAAGCCCTTTTACTACGTGTCTCACTCCCACGCGCCAAGTTGCTTATCGCAAACTACAGGTCTGGTCGAGTGCAGCTTGCAGCGTGCATGAGTGAACCGACTTTTCTCTGATAGTGAGTCTCACTTCTCCCCCATGGTCCTTGATGGATGAACCTTTGTTGCGTTAGGGGAGTCGAAATGCAACGATCAAGGACGTCAAATCGTTCAAAGACTTTGGCTGCGTAAGACTGCTGAGATTGCTTGAGTGTGTGTTCTGAGCGGTTGCGCTTGATGTTCATGCCGAGGTAGTATTCAAAAGTCAGCACCAATGCCACATTCACCTTTTGTACCATTTTACGAGCTGTTGCATTGATGAAGTCCGGCAATGGTCCGATGACTAGGATTTCGTCCACGTAGACAAGAATGTACCAATTTGGAGGCTTGTGGATGTAGGAACAAGAAATTTTCATAGGTTGATGGATGGAACAAGTTGAAAAACTCAAGGAGGCTTTGTATTTTGCGGTACTAAAGAAGAGGGCTCTGCTTCAACCCGTAAAAGCTCTTGACGATCTTGCACACTCTTCCGTTGCCGTCATCATACCCATCTGGCTGTTTCATGTAGATAGTAGTGTCCATTTCTCCATGCAGAAAGGTTTTCTTAACGTTGAGTTGCTACACCTTGTAGTCTTTGACTGCTGCAATGGCAAGTATGATGCACGTTGTGGCATAACAACTGACAGGTGCGTAGGTTTCGAAGAAATCCTTGCCTTCCACCTGCAAGAATCCCTTTGCAACTAATAACACTTAGAATTCGTCGATGCTCCCATCTGCCTTCGTCTTCACCTTGAACACCCACTTCACACCGACTGGCCTTGAGCCAGATGGTAGCTTTGTTAGCTCCCAAGTTCCCTGCAACATGAGGCTGTTGTATTATGCATCTAGTGCTGCTTTCCATTATCATGAAAGCTCGCCTACTAGTGCTTCCTTGAGTGACTTTGGCTCGGGCGGTAGTGCAAACAAGGTCTTGTAAAAGAGAGCTGTCAGATGCATTTTTTTGAAGTCAGTATGTACTTCATTATTCTTAGCATACACCGTGTATGCTATGATCGCCATGTTGCATTCCTCTTCATCCTCCTTGTGCTGTTCTTCCATCTGTTGGTGNTTGAACGTTTCCTGAACAGTGCGATTCACCCTTTATGTGACACCATTCTACTACAGGATACATGGTGTAGATAACTGTTACTCGATGCCCATGTCCTCAAGCTGCGGTATGAATTCTGTGCTGGTGTACTCACCAGCATTTTCAGAGCATAGGACATGCAACTTCTTGTTGCTTTCCCTCTCCGCCATTGCCAGCCATTTGAAGAAGTAGGTTGGCGCTTCATCTCTGGTCCGGAGACGGTAGTTCCAAAGAAAACCTGTCGCATCATCCATAAAGATGAGGAAGTAACGGTGTCCACCATTGGCTGTTGCTGCGGGGAGCGGTCAGTAGATGTCGGTGTGAACCAGTCTCAACTTTTGGCTGATGTCGNATACGGCCACCAAGAGTTGTCCAGTTGTGCTCCTAAGAGCATGGAATTGAACGTTTCCTGAACAGTGCGATTCACCCTTTATGTGACACCATTCTACTACAGGATACATGGTGTAGATAACTGTTACTCGATGCCCATGTCCTCAAGCTGCGGTATGAATTCTGTGCTGGTGTACTCACCAGCATTTTCAGAGCATAGGACATGCAACTTCTTGTTGCTTTCCCTCTCCGCCATTGCCAGCCATTTGAAGAAGTAGGTTGGTGCTTCATCTCTGGTCCGGAGACGGTAGTTCCAAAGAAAACCTGTCGCATCATCCATAAAGATGAGGAAGTAACGGTGTCCACCATTGGCTGTTGCTGCGGGGAGCGGTCAGTAGATGTCGGTGTGAACCAGTCTCATCTTTTGGCTGATGTCGCACTTGCTTGTAAGAGGGAACATTTGTCGTTGCAACTTGGCACGAACGTAGTCCTCACAAGGTTCAATTCTTCCTTGACCACTTTTCTTGATGCCGAGGTCGTTGACATGACCCTTCTTCACCATGGATTCCACCAACTGAATAGTGATATGGCCAAGCCTCTTGTGCCACACTATAGCATCTGCACCTGCAGGTTGGAGTAGAGTTGCTGCTGCAAATAGGGAATCCGTCTCATCTTGAGCTGGTGCGCTGAAGTCCAACTCAATCATGCTATGAGGAAGGAGCTGACCTTCTGTCAAGGTTTTTCCTTCATGGATTTTGAGCGTGACATGCTTGCCGTTACTGATGACGCGAGGTCCTCTCTTGATGAGTTTGCCGAGGGAGATAAGGTTAACGGCAATGTCAGGTATGTAGAGAACGTTGCCAAAGTTGACTTGTGCTCCATCATACTCTTTCATGGTCATCATCCCCTTGTCGAGCACGGGCACCTCCTTGTTGTTGGCGACTATCACATGGCCACGATCTCAAGGCGTGTAGTTGTGGAGGTAGGATTGGTGGAAAGTGATGTGCGAGGTACAACCGTTGTCCAGGTACCAAACATACGGCGAGCAAACCAGCCATTCGCTCAAACTGTTTGACAACTGGAACACAGATGTAGTGTAGTCAAAATGCTACCCTTTTCCTTCCTCCTTTGCCTTCTTTTCAGACTCCTGACTACCCTTTTACTCTTTTCTCCTCCACTCTCCTTCTTCTCTCTCCCTCGCTTCTTTCCCTTGAATTTGCTCTGCATCCTCCATTCCTCCTCATCGCGTAACCTCTTGAAGCATTCTTTCTTCACGTGCCCTTTCTTCTTGCTATAATGGCAGGTGATATCAAGACGTGATCTGGTCAGCTAGTCTATGGCACTACGTACGATTGCCTTTTGGAGGGAACGCATCGACTCATGGGAGTATGCTGACTTCATCACTGCATGGCTGTTTGACAGGGAGTGAGATGCACTCTTTTCTCATTCATTTTGGTAAGTAGCATTACTGAAAATGCGAGCTTTTTTTCTTGTGAGTTGGCGGTATCTCTGCTTTGTCAATAGCATCTTACAGACGTATGCCTCTGTCAATTCTGCTTCACGCTTGAATATGAGAATTTTCTTCACGCCATTGTCATCTTCAGTGACGCCGTTGTGTAGGAAGGTCACGAATATTGGTTGAGAGATGGGTGCGTCTGTGATGGCAAGTTGGTCGTAGAGCGATTTTGCCTTGTTGATGTAGCTCTCAATGTCACTAAATCTGCTGAGGCTGATGTGGGAGAGCTCTCTAGGGAGATGAGACTTGAAAGTGGAGTCGCTTGACATGTAGGTCTGTAGCAGATAGGACCATGCATGTTTGGCTAGCTCAGCTGTTGCCTCATACGTGCGAATGTCTTGCTGAATGTGAGGACTTAGCTGGTTGTCAAGCACCATGTATGCAGCTTGCGTGAAGTATTTGAACTCCGACACGATGTGTGGTGGACATCCTGGGGGAGGAGGAGCGTAATAACAACTGTAGAACTTCCAGATGCTATGACTTCCAATGCGGGAAGTTCTCGCCATCAAACGGATAGATATTCATCTTGTGCAGATGCAAAAAGGCTGCTGTTGCTGGCAGAATGTCCTCTTCCCCCTGGTACCCAAATCCCTTTGTTGGAGATGTTGGGTTAGTTGTGTGACATTGCTGCACATTTGCTGCTGCTGACGTCCCCTGAAACACAGGCTACACTATTGGATGTGGTTGCCCCATGTATGCCAGAGGGTCAGTACTTGAGGAGATGGCTGGAATGGTGCCATTGTGGGTATGCCCAATGGAACTTGTGGCTCTTGGGTTGGAAACTACTACTGCATTCCTACTTGTGCTTATGTCACTCGTAGCACCTTTGGAGGAAAGATAGGCTGTTGTATGACTGGTGGAGGACTTGGCTGAGGTAGAAGTGTTGATGATGCTTGTGAAGCTTGCTGGGGATAATTAAACTGCTGCTATTGCTATTGTTGTTGTTGTTGTTGTAGTTGTAGTTGTTGTTGTTGCAGGTGGTTCTGTTGCTGTAGCCATACCATCTGCTACTGAAGCTGATTCATCTAAGCATCACGTGTGAGCTGCTCCGTTTGGCAAAGTAGCTCTTATGCATCAAGTTGCTGCCTCAATGCCATGGTCTCTTGCTCCACAGCTTGGTGTGTAACTTTTATTTGCTGCGCCATGCTCTTTGCTTCATCCGCCAAGCATTGCGCTTCTTGTGCCTTACGTTCTGCCTGCACTGCCACTTGGCGACCCTGATCTTGCCCCATGCGCAAACCATGCAGGAAAGAATTCTCATCAAGAGGTGGAGAGTTTGCACATAAATTTTCCATCTCCATGTTGCTCATGAAATTCGCGTTGCCTGTGACGTTTGCACACTGGATCCCACCTTGGGCGCTTGAAGACGTTAGTTGCTCAGTGGCGTAGGCGACTAGATTCTACAGCTCCTCCAAAACATCACTAGTTCGGACTCAGACTCCATATGCTGTCAGCACAGACCTAGCTCTGATACCTTGTTGATGTTTTTGGGGTGCAGCAAGGGCTAGGTTCCTTGCTACTGGGACCGTAGTGCTTGGACAGCAACTACACATAGGGTGAAAAGCTGGAACTGGGAGAATGCTGGGAATGAACGACTATAGTTGATCACAACATTAGTACAAGAAACAATACAGCAAACACAGCTCAGCTAGAGACTAGCTCTTGAATTTCACGCCTAGACACAGCTCTTGGCCCACAGGTGGGCAACGTTAAGCAAGAAAACTCATAAAAGCTGCTTGGGTCTTGGACGTAGTCTGGCCGAGTCTTCTAAATAGTCAGGCTTTCTGGTAGTCAGGGGTGTCCTCCTGCCTAGGCTAGCAGACTGTTGCCAAGCTTACTGGGGTCTTGAGAAAATTGTGTGCACATTCTTGGCCTCAGGTGATGTCTGGAACTAGTGGAGGCTGCTGTGGTTGACTACAGGTGGAAAGCTTGGTGATGACTGAGTTGTTGAATGAAGACTACCAGGCTGGCCACCTTTTATAGCAAGGTGCTGTCATGTTGACATCTGTACAGGTTGATGGAAGCTTCCAACTGCAGGTGGGGAGATTCCTAGGCTTGGAATCTTCTGAAGGCCGTAGCCCCTCCAGTAGCTCATGTTGCTGAGTTGTGCATGGTTGTGCTAATGCAGAGTGGTCCTCACTTGTAGCTTTGCATGTGGCTAATGACTCGTGCATGCATGCTATGACGCAGTGCTGTGTTGTGCATGCATGCGTTGATGCAGAGCGGTCCCCACTCTGGGCCTTGCATGCTACTGTTGAGTCACGCTGATGCTACTGGCTATGCACGGCGGTCCATAATGCCTAGTCAGGTGTAGCCCTACCCTGACTGGACCTAGCCCAGAACGCAGAACTGCGTAGTCGGACTGAACAATTGTTGACAAGTTTGGGTCAGCAGGCATGCACAGCCTTACTATGTAAGCAGAACATAGTGTTTTAGAGCTCTTGGATCCATTCACCTAATGGACCTAGATGCCATGATTAAATGTGGCTTGTACAAGCAGAGAGAAAACTCTGCCATTGAACCCGGGAAGGTTTGAGAAAAAATTCCCTAACTCCTTGCAGGCTGCTTCGATTTTGAAACCAACTACGCCAGCTTGACCAGAAAAATAGGCGTAGTATTTTCACCTCTAACAGGCATGAATGAACGTGTCTTTGATGGAGCAAAATGGAAATTAGTCCAGATGCCTTGAAACTATGTGTAAGATCATGACGTGTAAAAAATGCTTAAAACGTTATAAGCGTGTACTTTAAAATGCATTCTCCCCTTTCAGAGGGGCTTCTTTAAGCAATTGAAAAAGAAGACACCAAAGGTAGGTGTTAGAACATTATCACAAGTGGTATGAAAAAAATGTGAAATCATGGTAGAGCGAATAGTTCATGCACGTAATGAGTGATGGTAACTGTTGAGATTTACCCAGTTTTGATGGTCGAGTTTGGCAAAAATGCCTTTTGTGGTGCATTTCATCTGCTTTTGAGGGACAAATAATTCACCTCCTCAAATGGAGGGGGGCAAGGCTCAAATCCTTGCCTTTACAACATTGAGATGCCCTTGGAGGCCCTTGGAGGCTATGACCCTTCAGCTTCTTGCTGAAGGGTAGTTGGTCAACATCCTACTACAACCTCCTACAACCTCCTAGTGACAATTTCACTACCACTACATCTTCAACCTCTAGTGGCTCTTCAGTTGCTAGTGGTCTTTGAGCTGCTTGTGACCCTTCATCCTCCAGGTGTCTCTTAAGCTATCCTGGGTAGTTATGGAAGCACCAAGGTGGTTATGTAAATTACCTACAACCTGTAAGGCAAGAGCCTCCAAGAAGGCCCTCCAAGGACTACTTAAGGGGCTTAGTCCATTGAGTCCATTTTGCCTTGACATTCCTTCACACATCATCAAGTGCCTTGAGAATCCTTTAACTGTCTCCAGAGTTTGCCTCTCGAAGCTTCAGACTCTGACACTCCAAGCGAATGCCTTAGGATGCACAGCTTGCAAAGCCCTGCACCTTGTTCTCCGTAAGCTAGTGGCCCTACAAACAGTCTACCCCAAGTTTGGTTCCTAGACTTAGCCTTAAGGCATCCAAAGGAGGTGCCCTCTGCTTCCAAAAGTCTACACTCGTGGCTACATCTGCATAGCTTGTTTAGGGAAATCTTCATGTACTCCGCTATGTGAAAGACAAATTCATACAAATATTTCAAATTCCACCGTTCACGCCTTGTCCTTCTAGATTTCAGTTTAGATTCAACAATGCACCTTCTGCATGTTTTGAGAATAACGGGATGGTTAAAATTCCACATGGGTAGTCTCACAACCACATGTATAGATGCATAACTACCTCAGTAGTTTAATAAAAACCTTGAGAAGTTAAGTGGTTGACGATTGTGGACAGTTGATATAGGGATAGTTTCATATCGCTTGTTTATATTCAATTTGTAAAGCACTTGGAAGTAGAAGAGTTTATAGCCTTTTCAAGTTCATTATTAATTTGAATATGCCACCCAGGGAGTAGAAAAGTGAAGGATGTGGACCAACCATACTAAAGATGAAAGGTTAAGAGTTACAATCTCATCTATGAAACACAATTGTCATCCCATGAAACTTTGCCCCTTTCTCACCCAAAAAATAATTTACAAAACGTAGACATGTGACAACCAAATTTCGCCCTTCATTATCCAAAAACATTTATTTGCACAAAAAAATGAAAAAATGGATGTATCGGATTGGACGGAACCCACGGCCAATGAGGCCGTGGGTGAATCGTGGACAGCTCCACGATTGGCCACGGCCAATTGTGGAGCTTGACGCTCTTTCACCCTAAAAGGAATCCCATCCAACCGCCCACAAGCAAGGGGCCCCTGCTCGATCGATGTTGCATCAGCCGCATGCTAGACTCACCCACACTAGGTGTGATTGGCTCTAGACACCCGCACGTCGGATTCAAACACCAGTGCTCTGATACAAATGTAGCAGATTAGGTAGAATCCTTTGCTATCTAGGCAAAAAATGTAGTGCTTGATGGTCATCGACCCTCAAGCCATCCTGTCCAACTGCCCAAAGGCCAAAAACAGTTTCTCAATCCACGTGGAATAGTCTGCGCACCAAAAACGAAGAAAAGAAGAATGACGAAACAAAACACAATCAATTGACAATAATCATAAATGATATGTTGTAGTAAAGGACATTTAAATTCAAACCTCATATGTTGTCATGTAGCTTCATATGTTTTTCATTAACCGTGCTCAAACACAATGTGAATTTAAAATGAACTCCATATCCTTAAATGTACATCCCATTTCGAGACGGATGTATTCATATGAGAGATAACACGCAATTTTGTATTTTTAGTTGAAATCATAGAGCAGTTGATGTTTGTTTTTACAATTGGAAGGAAGAACTGATTTCACATCAATATCTATGCTCAAAACCTCAAATGATTTCTTACCTTTTTACCACAAAAGTCTGATTTCAAGCAGACAAATTTTATTTCTACATGGTTTTTATCACAGAATTAAGGATAGTATCACGTGATTCATGTAATGAAAGGAAGGAAGAGACTTTGACATTGCTCTTTTCTACATGAGGTTGTGTTACATTTGTATTTCTAAATTGCAAATTCAAGAAAGATAGTGGATTAGAAAGATTTTTCACGTAGAATAAAGTTAAACTAATGCATGGTACCAGAAAGATTGCTTGTTTATTAGAAAACGTGTTGAGATTGTTGTGCTAAGATGCGTGGCTATTTCGTGTAAGTTTGCAGATTGTTTGTGGTTTCATGACATATTTAAGTACTTTTTTAAGAGGATGTGTGGCTCAAGCTTATTCGATTTACTTTTTATCATGTGTACTATTTTCAAATACATAAGGAGAATTCATCATCTGGAATCAAGGTTTCGGGATGTTACAAGTTTAATGAAAGATGAGCACAATTTCATCGAGCACAATTTGCTTTGGTCTTTTGACTCTAACACATGATTTCTACAAATGTAGCAAAACAATTTATAATCGTAAACTCTTTTCTTCTAGAATTCATGGGTATTTTTATTCAATTCATGTCGCATGCATGGTCTTCGTTGACCAACTTTCTTGGTTGCATTTCTTTGAGCATGAGAATGAATCATGTTTTCACAAGTTGGAAATGGTACCTATGGAATTTATATTAGCTGTCCATTATTATTGATCTTTATGTCTTATCTTTCACCCATGCAAAACTGATGAGTAGATTTGAGCTTTCATGTGACCTGTGTGCACATAGGCCATCTATTGTTGAGTTGTCAATATGTGCACTGAATAACAAATCTATTCATTTGATGTCATGGAATTGACACTTGGCACATGCTAGACCATTGAGGAGATGAAACACAACCTTTGTTAGAAGGGAACATCCAAGGCCTTGTATGATCTTGAGCCATTACCTCTGAATGTTACAAGGATTATGACTTGGCTATGGAAAGTCATAAGATTTGTAGAGGTAGATTTAAAGCCTTTTGTATTAGGCAATGGAGTGTAGTGTTGGGAATGTACCATGCGAGTGCAAAGTGTGACACATATGTTGATGTATGTCACAAACTGGTTCCTTTACCCATGCTTTGAAGAAATGGATGCATATGTCAAATATGTTTTAAATATTGATTGTTTAAGGAATAATTGAAATGAAATATCCTGAGAAGCAAAGGCAAACACTTTGGCAAAAAAGGAGAAAATTGCTGGCTTGTGTCGCATTCCATGTGATGCCAATCGAAGTTAGTAGATTGTTCTTGTTATTACATAGGTTGTGGCGTCAGTTTGTCATGAGGCATTTTCTTTGGTGTATGGATGTGTAATCACGTTGTAAGATTCGTGGTTATATATGACCGATTCTGTGACGTGGTCATAGTTTCACCTTGTTTGATGAGTTGGTGTAGGCGCATTTCTGTTCAAATAAGGGTACATGTAAGGATTACCCACAAAATTTGATTTTGTGTATGCCGTACGGTAATCAAACAAATATCAATATTGTATCCAGTTTTTGGAAGAACAAAACCCCTCCATCCACTAGCTTGAGAATATTGACACTTCATTTGCGAAGAGCAAGAAACTACAACATGTCGTCACTGCATGGGGTATAGCATCAACATGTTGATGTCGATGGTTTCGTTGCACATTAACAAACCCCTCTTTCAAGGGGTTTTTGAATGTTTTTTTTGGGGGTTTGCATGTGGTTTGCATGGGGGGTTTGAGACTCCTTATGTGTTACATTTCTTGTTATGTAGGATCCTGCTGGGCCCCGCTACCGTGGGGCCTAGCAAGAGCTAGCATAACAAGAAACAACTTAAACCCTGAGTTGTTTTGGGGTTGGGTTGGTCTGCGTGTGAGGAAAAACACCATAACAAAAGTTTTTGTGTGATCTCTGCATCAGGTGTTTTCTCTCATTCGTGATCAAGCTATGATGTATATATATACATACATATATATATATATATATATGTATATGTATATGTATTGACATGCAATGCAATAGCAGCCNATTGGTATCATAGCGTATGGGTTTGAGTCTGACGTGCGGATGCCAAGGGCGGCTCACTCCTAGGCCGGGGGAGTGTAGCACGCGGCCGGCGCCACGTGGATCGAACGGGGTTCCTTGTATTGTGGGCTGTTGGACGGGATGGCTTGAGGGTCCGAGACCCTCAAGCATTGCGGTTTTGGCCTAGTTGGCCAAGGGTTCCGTCCAATCCGCTACACGCAAACCCCTTGGTTTGATGTAGGGTTTTGTGTTTTGCACGGGCTCCGCCCGTGCAAAACATAGAAAACTCTAAATCAAAGTAGGGGGTTTGCATGTTAAGAAGAAAACAAAGACGTCATCGCTCGATCGCGATTCTCGAGTGGGAGCGAGAATTGTGATTGGTGTGGACATGCCCCGCCTTCCTTCGCTCAATCAACGGCTCGTGCCGCTGATCGAGCATGGTGAAGCGAGTGGGTACGGCATCACTGTTTTTAATGTCATTGTGTAGGAAATTAACATCTTTGTTTTTCTGGGTTTGCAGATCCCAATCCTTTCTTTGATTGATTAGAAGGGTTATTACGCCCTTCAAATAACAGACACAGAGGATTTCCGCCGAGTATCTTTTCACCTCTCAAAGACGGCTCGGAAAGCGGAGAAAATTTTGCTCCGTAGAAAGCGGAGCGAGATTTTGCCTTACGCCGCCGCCACCTTGCCTCACCTCTGCCCTCCGCCCAAAGTCCTGCTTTTTTGTCGGTGACTCAAACCACATGTCTCTCACTATTCCAAGGCGCTTGCTCTGACGGGTTGCGCCCGAGTCTGTTGTCGACACACGAACTGCCCTGAGCATCTCCACCATCAGCCCACCTACTTTCGTGGGCTTGTAGCATCGACAAATGCTTCGTTCTTCAAGCCCGCTATCCATGGCGGTCGGCGCTCAAGCATCTTGAGGCCTGCCGCGCTTGTGCTCCGGCAGCGAGAATCGGGAGCGCGCCGCGCTTAGCAACGTTGCACGAATGGCGACGGCTAGTGTGGTCACGGTTGCCCTTTTCCTGGCTGCAGCGCTTCTTGTCGCAGCGCCCGCTGCCAATGCCGTGGCGTTGTCGTCCTCTCAATGTAAGACAGCGAGCCTTCCTGACCGTCGCGGTCAGAATGCGCACAACACAGCATGGTCTCTAACTGGTGCTACATGTTCACGCATGTGTCTTCCGTCTGGTGCAAACCCTTTTTGTAAAAATCTTGTGGCTCTCATCAGTGCCACAGACGTGCTGCACACAGAACCCATGCGAGAAGCGTGTCTGGACCCCGGCATGGTGTCACCTGTGATGGTCTCTGGAAATGCCGTGATTGCCTTTAAGCCGCAGTGGCCCGGGCACAGCAAAACTCCGCCGCTGCCATTGTCCCCGCTTGTGGAGTGTGGTTGTTTGTCAGCATTGCAAGGCGAACGAGCGACGTTGGTGACGTTGGTGAATTGTGCACACTGGCCGTTGGAGTAATCAACTCAAGAATGGACTCCGTCTGCGCAGGCGGAGCAAGCGAAAGAGCAAGACGGGACCGCGGCCCGCACGGTGCTACAGGCAGATCAAGAACAGACATCACCCCAAGTAGAGAATCGCGACACGCGGTTCTGTCGTGGTTCGCATTTAACTACGTGGGAACAAAAGAGCAGCCCATAGATGACTTCCCCTGCACCATCCATTTGGCCAGTTGGGAAAACGATAATGTGTCAAGCCAGGCGATGGAGGCAGTGCGTGCAGCACGTGCATGACCAAGGATGCGGACACGGAGGCCTTCCAGCTGCGCATCCGCATGCACCCTTTCCACGTGCCGCAACGCGCATCATCAGCATGCTCTCCTCAGCAGAGTCTCCTGCGCTGGAGGCGATTGGCTCCAGACGGGCATGCTGGGCGTGTGCGCGCGTGACTATCGGGCAGGTGCTGCTGTGCGCTGCCACGACCAGCACGCCGCCGTTGGCCAGGAGAAGGCGCTATGGCGAGTAGGCTCGTCATGGAAGGCGTCAACGTCATGGTGCTGAACTGCCGCGGACCTCTCTCCAGCCGTAAGCCAGGCTTTCGTGTGTGAATAGGCGACGAGAGGAGGAGAAGGCTGGTGTTTGGTCTTTCCACCGCGTTGTGTTTGGGGATGCAGCACGGACTATGTACGGCGCGCAAAGCAACGTTGAGAGTTCGTATGGATGAAATGTGATGATAGAATTACGAACAAACAAGGAAAACAAGATAGCAGCCCCACGCACCGTAGCCATTTGTGGTCCAACCTCCGTGGTGTCGTACTTGTTGCTCAAAACGTAAGCGTTCAACAGTTGAGCCTTTGGATTTGGGGCCAAGTCACCCTTGCACGCCCTTGCCACTTTCCTGTGTTCAGCCATCATGCGCTACACCCACACAAATATTGAGATAAAGCAGTGAAACGGGAACAACTTCTGCACTTGGATGATGCGGGTGTTAAGCGACTCAGAGGCGTTCGATGTCGTGTGTCCACCGCGGCCGATATGGCAATAAACTCGCGTCCACTGCTTGAGAAAGATGCCCCTGACACCGCCACAACCAAACAAGTACACTGCATACCGCGGGTACTGGCGCCTCATCACCTCTTCACACCTCTGAAACTCTGACATGGTCAATGCATGCACTAGCCGCCAGCACCAGAAGCCAGCGCGCTTTTTGTACCGTTTCCGCACATTTTGACGAAGGTGCCACATACCGTAAGCGTGTGTGGCACCCAGCAGCTTGTCTGCGACGGCGTTCATCAGGCCATTCTCCTGGTCGCTGGTGACTGTTGTTCCAGGCTCTGCTGCGGTAGGGTAGGTGATGACGAGGTGGAAGCAAAACCAGTGCTAATGGTCCTCATTTTTTGTGGGCACCAGAGCCCACGCCATTGGCACTAAGTGATCGTTGGCATCAAAGTACTGTGTCAGCAGCCAGGTTTGTTTTTATGCCCGTTCTTCAAGAAAGTCCCGTCCATCGTGAAGATGCAACAAGAGTGCTCGAACCCAAGGACTGTTGTGCCTGGGGCAACAAACGCCCGGTGGAAGACGTTGTCCTCTGTCACCTTGGCAATGGCGTGTGTGTTGCCTTCTAGCTTCATGAGCTGCAGGACAAGAAAAAGGACATGGAGTCATGGTTTCAAGAAGAAAACGGAACAATATCATTCAGGCAGTAAGAACGTACCTCTTGGGTAGATGCCAGGAATAGAGACAATGACTTTGTGCAGGACCCAAGCAGCTTCTCTTGGGCCGCAACCTTAGCGTGGTACAGTGTGCCACGGTCCACGTCCTTGCCGGTCACTTTCTTCACCACCGCCTCGAGGCTTGTGACATCTGCACAGGAGTTCTTCTGCATAGTGGTTGCGATGTGCCGGGATATCCACTTCATTGTCTTGGAAAAATCTCCGTGGTCATTCCCAGCACCTGGCACATAGTGATGGCCATCATTCCACTAAGACACTTTCACCAACCCACTTTGGATACACAGGTGGACGCGCAAAGCCCAAGAGTAGTCCTTGTCCTTCAACTAGGCACATCGGGCTCTGAACCTTGTTGGCTCACTATGCAACCAACGGACGGTCATGCAGTTCTTGATTATGTAGTCATCTAGGGCCCGACGACACTCGGCCATGTCGGCGAACTCCATCCCGCCGAGGAAGTCGCCATCCACCTTGCTGCATTTTGGGGCCTTTTTTCTCATCTCATCGTTGGAGGACACTGCAAAGGGACAAAAAAACCGAATTATGTTAACGTGAAACATCAACCACCAGGGAGGAGTGCATACTACTATAAGGGACATGAGCCAACACAGGGTCATTTTATCCTTCTCCTAGCTGTAGCTTAGGAGCAACAGGCTTCTTTGGCAACAAGAGGATGACGATGACTTATGTGTCCAACTTCGCATAAAAAATCAGGAGACGGGCAGGGGGGGAGAGACACCTGGCCCATCCAAAATGAGGCGTGCTAAGGACGGAGGAGGAGATCCTAGGGTGCGGTCATCGCACTGCCCACGTCCCTGTTTATGGGACGTAGACCACCGTAGTTGTGCGGCCATATTGAAGGAACATGGAAAAAAACAAGAATAAAAGCAGGGGATACCCACTGTGCCGCTCACCTGGGTGGAGGTCCGCCTCAACCATACTCCTAGGCACCGTGAGCTGTGCCTAGGCAGTGCACGGTGCGAGATTGACTAGGGCGGTGCCGTGGCAGGCAGTGCTAGGTCAAACTCTCTGGCATGGAGAGAAGCAAATGGGGGGGGTTGTGAAACACAAACATGACAACTAATGCACAACGTATGATGCACATGAAGCCCGCAATGCCGGGCTGTCAGCGTCACGCACTATCTAGCGAGCGAACATTCCGCAAATGCCAAAAAAGCCACGTGTATGCCAGACTGAGGCGTCAGGATTTGTTTGACCGAGCGCATGCAATGTCGGAGAAGTCCAGATGGTGTATGTCTGGAATAACGAGGTCTTACATACGAGGTGGCGATAACCTCCAAAAAATGACTGTGAGAATACGTACCAACGGGCATTTGCAAAAAATTTTACATTAAAATGTCTGTTACAAGTCGACGACACCAATCCGACAACCGACAATGGAATCAATTTTACAAAGATGAAATCACATTGCCCGAATGAACCATAGATGTTTTTAGCGTAGAGAAACTACATGGATATTTTGACATGGCATACCCACTTCTTTAAAAATGGAACGGCATGCCCATAGGCCGTTGCTAATTTTCAACGTCCGGGTACGCCGAGAGCAGACATGATATTCATAGGTACCCCGCTCTTTTCTTTTAGTGCGCCCGATATGCCATGCCAAGTTTTTAACACGTGGACATGCCAAGTTAATAGTGTGTGCGGGTGCGGGTATCCAAGCTATTTCAACCCCTAAACAACAATGTTTTTAGACAACAAGAAAATGCAGTGAATGGTCTCCACCAATCACAAAGGGTTACTACGTAACCCAAACGCCTCAGATCCTGTCGCACGGCGCAGAAACGTTTCTCACAGGCCCTCAACCGGCCGGGAAGCTATCGCGGAACCAGTCTGCTGGACAACAGAGAATGACAACAGATCATTAGTTCCGTCTGTTTAAGATCTATATCATTTTTGTAGACATATGTAGAAGCGTGGGTGCTTGTGTCGTGGAGGGATTCTTTGGGTTGTCGCCAAGGTGACAACCCAAAAAGAAATCAAAACTGTGGCAAGCACGTTCATCTTTGCCATTGGACATCAATCTGCATACATCTACAAATATCGTAAGTTCGAAGAAGCTATAACTTGCCTACCAGTATCCGCGACAGATGTTTCTGTAACTAATGTGCCATTAGGAGACGGGTTTGTCCACGCATGGCATCCAAACCCGTCGAAACCCGTCGATGCCAGTTCTATGATTGACC
>SZWC01007403.1:56812-72517 GCA_023375785.1 Penium margaritaceum | reverse complement strand
TGTAGACATATGTAGAAGCGTGGGTGCTTGTGTCGTGGAGGGATTCTTTGGGTTGTCGCCAAGGTGACAACCCAAAAAGAAATCAAAACTGTGGCAAGCACGTTCATCTTTGCCATTGGACATCAATCTGCATACATCTACAAATATCGTAAGTTCGAAGAAGCTATAACTTGCCTACCAGTATCCGCGACAGATGTTTCTGTAACTAATGTGCCATTAGGAGACGGGTTTGTCCACGCATGGCATCCAAACCCGTCGAAACCCATCGATGCCCGTTCTATGATTGACCATAAAGAGGCAATTAGTACGGGACGAATGGAGTCCCCCCCCCCCAAATCAGACAGAAACATCCCTTCATTTTCATTCGAACGACAGTGTTTTTTTCGTGAAAGTTGCAGTCAAGATGTGACAGACGCAACAAGTGACCTGCCGCAGCCACAACAGATTACTCCGCCAAACGAAAAATGGCCACGATAAGACCACACAAGAAAGAACGACAAGACAGTGTCAGGTAATCAATAACAAACATATCAATGAGAAATGTATGTCACAATAGGGGTCACCTTAGAGGTGCCACCTTTCTTGGTCAACGAAAGGGAACCTGTCGGGCCCCGCTATCGCGAGGTCTGGCAGGGGCCCAGGCAAGTACGAAAATAAAACCCCAACCCCACAATGCAACTAGGGGTTTGCTTGAATTTTGGGGGGGTTATTGAGGACATGTGTGAGGGTTGGCAATGGCGAACTCTCAAACCCGTCGTTTCATGGATTGAACCGTCGGGTTAGGGTGGGTGTCATGCTAAAAGAAAGGGAACATGCCAGGCCCCGCTACCGTGGGGCTTGACAGGTGCCCTGGCAAGTAAAGAAATAAAACCGCAAACCCCTAATCAGAATTTTTATTTGTTAAAGTTTGTTTTAAGGATATGAGGACTTGAATGAATTTGAATGAAAGTTCCAGGGTATTACACATTAAAGTTTCTGTGTATATAGGATTTACATGAAACTTCCTCGAAGCATTCCTATCAATGGTAGCTCATTTCCTGGAAACATCCTCCACATATGTTCCAACTTTGTACACTAGTTTATCAGTGTGTACTTTTGGGGTGATTGACCATAAATGGCAAGTAGAGCGCAAGTAGGGCGTAACTAGGGCACAACTAGGGAGCACCTAGGGTGCTACTAGGGCACAATCAGAACGTAAATAGGGCACAACTTGGGTGCAACTAGGGCATAGCTAGTGCCCAACTGAGGTACACTAGGGCGCAACTAGGGTGCAACTAGGGCACAACAAGGGCACAAGTAGGGTGCAACTAGGGTGTANGGCACAACTAGGGAGCACCTAGGGTGCTACTAGGGCACAATCAGAACGTAAATAGGGCACAACTTGGGTGCAACTAGGGCATAGCTAGTGCCCAACTGAGGTACAACTAGGGCGCAACTAGGGTGCAACTAGGGCACAACAAGGGCACAAGTAGGGTGCAACTAGGGTGTAAGTAGGGCGCAAATAGGGCGCAAACAGGGTGAGAGTAGTACGCAAGTAGGTTGCAACTAGGGTGCAACTAGGGCGCAATTAGGGCGCATGTGGAGCGTAATTTGGGGGCATCTAGGGAGCAACTAGGGCGCAACAAGGGCGCAAGTAGGGCGCAATTAGGGCTCAACTAGGTCGCAACTAGGATGCAACTAGGGCGCAACTAGGGCACAACTAGGACGCAAGTAGGGTGCAAGTAGGGCACAGCTAGGGCGTTACTACGGTGCAACTAGGGCGCAACTAGGGTGCAAATAGGATGCAACTAGGGCGTAAGTAGGGTGCAAATAGGGCGCAAATAGGATGCAACTAGGGTGCAAGTAGGGCGTAAGTAGGGCGCGAGAAGGGTGCAAGTAGGGCACAATCAGGGCGGAAATGTGCACAACTAGGACGCAACTAGGGTGTAAGTAGGACGCAATTAGGGCACAAGTAGGGTGTAACTAGGGCACAACTAGGGCGTAACTAGGGCACAAGAAGGACGCAAGTAGGGCGCAAGTAGGTCGTAATTAGGGTGCAAGTAGGGTGCAAAGAGGGCACAACTAGTGCGCAACTTGGGCGTAGCTAGCGCCCAACTCAGGCGCAACTAGAGTGCAACCAGGGTGCAACAAGGGCGGAACTAGGGCGCGACGAGGATGCAAGTATGGCACAACTAGGGTGCATGTAGGGCGGAAGTAGGGCGCAAGTTAGTCGCAACTAGCACGCAACTAGTGCACAACTAGGGTGCAAAGTAGGGTGTGAAAAGGACACAAGTAGGGCACAAATGTGGAGTAACTAGGGCACAACTAGGGCTCAAGTAGGGCGCAACTAGGACGCAAGGAGGGCGCAACTAGGGCGAAACTAGGATGCAACTAGGGCGCAAGTAGGGCGCAAGTAGGACACAACTAGGGTGCAACTAGGGAGCAACTATGACGCAAGTAGGGCGCAAGTAAGGTGTAACTAGGGTAAAGGTAGGGCGTAACTAGGACGAAAAGAGGGCATAGCTAGTGCTCAACTAAGGTGTAACTAGGGAACAACTAGGGTTTAAGTCGGGCGCAACTAGGGTGCAAGTAGGGCGCAAGTAAGGTGTAACTAGGGTAAAGGTAGGGCGTAACTAGGACGAAAAGAGGGCATAGCTAGTGCTCAACTAAGGTGTAACTAGGGAACAACTAGGGTTTAAGTCGGGCGCAACTAGGGTGTAAGTAGGGCGCACTAGGGCACAACTAGGGCACAAGTAGGTCACCACTAGGGTGTAGCTAGTATCCAACTGAGGTGCAACTAGGGTGTAACTAGGGGGAAATCAGGGCGTAACCAAGGCGCAAGTAGGATGCAAGTAGGGCACAAGTAGGGTACAACTACAGCACAACTAGGGCGCAACTAAGGCGCAAGTAGGACGCAAGTAGGACGCAACTAGGGCATAACTAGGACGCAAGTAGGGCGCAAATAGGGCACAAGTAGGGTACAACTACAGCACAACTAGGGCGCAACTAAGGCGCAAGTAGGACGCAAGTAGGACGCAACTAGGGCATAACTAGGACGCAAGTAGGGCGCAAGTAGGCGCAAATAGGGTGCAACTAGGGAACAACTAGGGCGTAACTAGTGTCCAAATTAGGCGCAACAATGGCATAACCAGGGCGCGACGAGGGTACAACAAGGACGCAACAAAGGCGCAAGTATGGCGCAACCAAGGTGCATGTAGAGCACAAGTAGGGCGCAAATAGGGCACAAGTAGGACACAACTAGGGCATGACTAGGACGCAAGTAGGGCGCAAATAGGGCACAAGTAGGGTAGAAATATGGCACAACTAGGGTGCAACTAGGGTGCAAGTAGGATGCGTTTAGGGAGCAAGTAGGGCACAAGTATTGCGCAAGTAGGACGCAAGTAGGGTACAACTAGGGCGCAACTAGGACATAACTAGGGCGGAAGTAGGGCCCAAGTAGGGCGCAATTAGAGCGCAACTCGGGCGCAACGAGGGTGCAACTAGGACGTAGCTAGTGCCCAGCTAAGGCACAACTAGGGGGAAATCAGAGCGCAAGACAGGCGCAACTAGGGCACAAGCAGGGCGCAACTAGGATGCAACTAGGGTGTAAGTAGGGTGCAAGTAGGGCGCAAGTATGGCACAACTACGGCACAACTAGGGCACAGCTAGGGCGCGACTAAGGTGCAAATAGGGCGCATGTTGGGCACAAATAGGGCGGAACTTGGGTGCAATTAAGGCACAACTAGGGCATAGTTAGGGAGCAACTGGGGCGTAGCTAGTACCCAACTGAGGCGCAACCAGGGCACAACTAGGGCGCAAGTACAGCTCAATTATGACGCAAATAGGATGCAAGTAGGGCGCAACTAGGATGCAACTAGGGTGCAACAAGGGTGTAACTTGGGCATAGCTAGTGTCCAACTGAGGCGCAACTATGGCGCAACTACGGCGGAACAAGGGCGCAAGTAGGGCGCAAGTAGGTTGCAACTAGGGCGCAAGTATTCCGCAACTAGGGTGCAACTAGGGCGCAACTAGGGCGTAGCTAGTGCCCAAGAGAGGCGCAACTACGGCACAACTAGGGTGCAAGTAGGGCGCAACTAGGACGCAAGTGGGGCGCAACTAGGGTACAACTAGAGCGCAACTAGGGTGTAACAAGGACTAAAGTAGGGTACAAGTAGGCCGCAATTAGGTCGCAATAACGGCACAACTAGGGCGCAAGTAGGGGGAAAGTAGGGCACAAGTAGGAAATAACTAGGGCACAACTAGGGCACAAGCAGGATGCAAATAGACCGCAAGAAGGGTGCAATTAGGACACAACTAGGGCATAACTAGGGCGCAAGAAGGGTACAACTAGGGCGCAACTACATCACAAGTATGGCTCAACTAGGGTGCAAGTATGGCGCAACTAGGATGCAAGTATAGCGAACCTAGTGCGGAACTAGGGTGCAACTAGGGCACAACTAGGGTTAAGCTAGTGCCCAACCGGGGCGCAACTAGGGCGCAACTAGGGCGTAACTAGGGCGCAAGTCCGGCGTAAATACGGCGCAAGTAGGGCGCAAGTAGGGTGCAAGTGGGGCGCAACTAGGGCGCAACTAGGGCATAACTAAGGTATAACTAGGGCATAGCTAGTGCCCAACTGAGGCGCAACTAGGGTACAACTAGGGTGTAACTAGGGGGCAACTAGGGCGCAAGTAGGGAGCAACTATGCCGCAAGTAGGGTGCAACTAAGGTGTAAATAGGGTGCAGGTATGGCACACACAGGGCATAACTAGGGCATAACTAGTGCCCAACTGAGGTGTAACTAGGGCGCAAGTAGGGCGCAACTAGGGTGCAACTAGGGCGAAACTAGGGCACGAGTACGGCACAAGTAGGGCGCAACTAGGGTACAACTAAGGGTGCAATTAGGGTGCAAGTAGGGCGCAACTAGTACGCAACTGGGGCACAACTAAGGCGCAAGTAGGGCACAAGAAGGGAAAACCTAGAGCACAACTAGGGTGCAACTAGGGTGCAACTAGGCCGTAGCTAGTGCCCTGAGGTGCAAGTAGGACACAACTACGGCGCAAGTAGGGCGCAAGTAGGGCTCAAGTAGGGTGCAGCTAGGGGTAACTAGGGCGCAACAAGGGAGCAACTAGGGTTAAAATAGGGCACAACTAGGGTGCAAGTAGGGGGCAATTAGAATGCAACTAGGGTGCAGGTAGGAAGCAAGTAGGGTGCAAGTATGACACAACTAGGGCAAAACTAGGGTGCAACTAGGGCGCAACTAGGGTGCAAATAGGGCACAAGTTGGGTGCAACTAGGGTGCAAGTATGACACAACTAGGGCAAAACTAGGGTGCAACTAGGGCGCAACTAGGGTGCAAATAGGGCACAAGTTGGGTGCAACTAGGGTGTAACTTGGGCACAACGAGGCCGTAACTACGGCACACATAGGGAGAAACTAGGGCGTAGCTAGTTTCAAACTGAGGCGTAACTAGTGTGTAACTAGGGTGCAAGTACGGCATTGTAAGGGTGGAAAAAGGACACAAGTAGGGCGCAACTAGGGTGCAACTAGGGCGTAACAAGGCTGTAGCTAGGGCATAGCTAGTGTCCAATTGAGGCGCAACAACGGCGCAACTAGGGCAAAGAAAAGGGCGCAAGTAGGGCGCAACTAGGGCTTTAATAGGTCACAAGTATGGCGCAACTAGGGTGCAACTAGGGTGCAACTAGGGCACGACTAGGGCATAGCTAGTGCCCAACTGAGGCGCAACTACGGCACAACTAGGGTGCATGTAGGGCGCAACTAGGACGAACGTAGGGCGCAACTAGGGTGTAAGTAGGATGCAACTAGGGCGCAACAAGGATCCAAGTAGGGTGCAACTAGGACGCAAGTACGGCGCAACTAGGGCGCAAGTGGGGGGCAAGTACAACACAAGTAGGGTGCAACTAGGGCACAACTAGGGCACAAGTAGGATGCAAGTAAGGCGCAAGTAGGGAGCAACTAGGGTGCAACTAGGAAATAACTAGGACGGAAGTATGGGGTAACTACGGCGCAAGTACGGCACAAGTATGGCATAACTAGGGTGGAAGTAGGGTGCAACTAGTATGCAAGAGGGGTGTAACTACTGCGCAACATGGGCGCAACAAGGGTGCAACAAGGACGCAACTACGGCGCAGCTAGGATGTAGCTAGTGTCTAACTTAGGCGCAACTAGGACGCAACTAGGGCGTAACTAGGGTGCAAGTAGGGCACAAGTTGGGCGCAGCTAAGGTGCAATTAGGGTGCAAGTGGTGCGGAACCAGGGCACAACTTGGGCGTAAATGGGGTGTAACTAGGGCGTGGCTAGTGCCCAACTACGGTGCAATAAGGGTGCAAGTAGGGCGCAACAAGGGGGCAACTAGGGCGTAAGAAGGGCACAACTATGCCACAAGCAGGGTGCAACTATGGCATAAATAGGACGCAAGTAGGTCACACATAGGGCGCAACTAGCGCGTAGCCAGTGCCCAACTGAGGCGCAACTATGGCGCAAGTAGGGCGCAACTAGGGCGCAACTAGGACGCAACTAGGGCGCAAGTAGGGCGCAACTAGGGCGCAACTAGGACGCAACTAGGGCGCAAGTAGGGCGCAACTAGGGCGCAACTAGGACGCAACTAGGGCGCAAGTAGGGCGCAACTAGGGCGCAACTAGGACGCAACTAGGGCGCAAGTAGGGCGCAACTAGGGTGCAACTAGGATGCGAGGAGGATGTAACTAGGGCGCAACTAGGGCACAACTAGGGCACAAGTATGGCACAAGTATGGCGCAACTAATGCGCAAGTAGGGAGCGAATAGAGGGCAAGCTGGGCGCAACTAGGGCGTAACTAGGGTGCAACTAGGGCACAACTAGGGCACAGCTACGGAGCAACTAGGGCATAGCTAGTGCCCAACTCAGGCGCAACTAGGGCGCAACTAGGACGCAACTAGGGCGCAAGTAGGGCGCAACTAGGGTGCAACTAGGATGCGAGGAGGATGTAACTAGGGCGCAACTAGGGCACAACTAGGGCACAAGTATGGCACAAGTATGGCGCAACTAATGCGCAAGTAGGGAGCGAATAGAGGGCAAGCTGGGCGCAACTAGGGCGTAACTAGGGTGCAACTAGGGCACAACTAGGGCACAGCTACGGAGCAACTAGGGCATAGCTAGTGCCCAACTCAGGCGCAACTAGGGCGCAACTAGGACGCAACTAGGGCGCAAGTAGGGCGCAACTAGGGTGCAACTAGGATGCGAGGAGGATGTAACTAGGGCGCAACTAGGGCACAACTAGGGCACAAGTATGGCACAAGTATGGCGCAACTAATGCGCAAGTAGGGAGCGAATAGAGGGCAAGCTGGGCGCAACTAGGGCGTAACTAGGGTGCAACTAGGGCACAACTAGGGCACAGCTACGGAGCAACTAGGGCATAGCTAGTGCCCAACTCAGGCGCAACTAGGGCGCAACTAGGACGCAACTAGGGCGCAACTAGGGCACAAGTAGGGCGCAACTAGGGCGCAAGTACGGCGCAACAAGGGTGCAACTAGGGCGAAACTAGGGTGCAACAAGGACCCAAGTAGGGCGCAAGTAGGGGGCAACTAGGTCGGAATTAGGACGCAACTAGGGCCCAAGTACGGGGCAAGTAGGGCACAAGTATTGTGCAACAAGGGCACAACTAGGGCACAAGATGGATGCAAGTAGGGCGCAAGTAGGACACACCTGGGGCACAACTAGGGCATACCTAGGGTGCAAGTAGGGCGCAACTAAGATGCAACTATGACACAAGTCTGGTGCAACTAGGGTAGAAGTATGGCGCAACTAGGACGCAAGTAGGGCGAAACTAGTGTGCAACTAGTGAGCAACAAGGACACAGCTAGGGTGCAACTAGGGCGCAACTAGGGCGCAACTAGGGTGTAGCTAGTGCCCAACCAAGGCCGACTAGGGTGCAACTAGGGCCTGACTAGGGCGCAAGTAGGGCGCAACAAGGGTGCAAGTAGGCTGCAACTGGGGCGCAACTAGGGCGTAACTAGGGCGCAACTAGGGTGCAACTAGGGCGCAAGTAGGACGCAAGCAGGGGGTAAGTAGGGCGTAACTAGGGCGCAACTAGGGCACAGGTAGGGCACACGTAGGGCGCAAGTATGGCACAACTAGGGCGCAACTAGGGCGCAAGTAGGGCACAAGTAGGGCGCAAGTAGCGTGTAACTATGACGTAACTAGGGCGCAACTAGGGCGCAAGTATGGCACAACTAGGGCGCAACTAGGGCGCAAGTAGGGCACAAGTAGGGCGCAAGTAGCGTGTAACTATGACGTAACTAGGGCGCAACTAGGGTGCAAGTAGGGTGTAACTAGGACGCAACTAGGGCGTAAATAGGGTCAAATTAGGGTGCAACTTAGGCGCAACTAGGGTGCAACTAGGACGTAGGTAGTGTCCAACTGAGGCACAACTAGGGCGTAACGAGGGTGCAACTGGGGAGTAACTAGGGCGCAAGTATGACACANCATAGCTAGTGCCCAACTCAGGCGCAACTAGGTCGCAACTAGGACGCAAGTACGGCACAATTAGGGCGTAAATTGGATGCAAGTAGGGCGTAACTAGGGTGCAACTAGGACGCAACAAGGGAGTAACTAGGGCGCAGCTAGTGTCCAACTGAAGCGCAACTAGGGAGCAACTTGGGCGGAAACAGGACGCAAGTAGGGCACAAGTAGGGCGCAACTAGGGTACAAGTATGGCGCAACTAGGACGCAACTAGGGTGCAACTAGGGCGCAAGTAGGGCGCAACTAGGGCGCAAGTACGGCGCAACAAGGGTGCAACTAGGGCGAAACTAGGGCGCAACAAGGACCCAAGTAGGGCGCAAGTAGGGGGCAACTAGGTCGGAATTAGGACGCAACTAGGGCCCAAGTACGGGGCAAGTAGGGCACAAGTATTGTGCAACAAGGGCACAACTAGGGCACAAGATGGATGCAAGTAGGGCGCAAGTAGGACGCACCTGGGGCACAACTAGGGCATACCTAGGGTGCAAGTAGGGCGCAACTAAGATGCAACTACGACACAAGTCTGGTGCAACTAGGGTAGAAGTATGGCGCAACTAGGACGCAAGTAGGGCGAAACTAGTGTGCAACTAGTGAGCAACAAGGACACAGCTAGGGTGCAACTAGGGCGCAACTAGGGCGCAACTAGGGTGTAGCTAGTGCCCAACCAAGGCCGTCTAGGGTGCAACTAGGGCCTGACTAGGGCGCAAGTAGGGCGCAACAAGGGTGCAAGTAGGCTGCAACTGGGGCGCAACTAGGGCGTAACTAGGGCGCAACTAGGGTGCAACTAGGGCGCAAGTAGGACGCAAGCAGGGGGTAAGTAGGGCGTAACTAGGGCGCAACTAGGGCATAGGTAGGGCACACGTAGGGCGCAAGTATGGCACAACTAGGGCGCAACTATGGCGCAAGTAGGGCACAAGTAGGGCGCAAGTAGCGTGTAACTATGACGTAACTAGGGCGCAACTAGGGTGCAAGTAGGGCGTAACTAGGGCGCAACTAGGGCGTAAATAGGGTCAAATTAGGGTGCAACTTAGGCGCAACTAGGGTGCAACTAGGACGTAGGTAGTGTCCAACTGAGGCACAACTAGGGCGTAACGAGGGTGCAACTGGGGAGTAACTAGGGCGCAAGTATGACACAAGTAGGGCGCACGTAGGGCGCAACCAGGACGCAACTAGGACGCAACTAAGGCATAGGTAGTGCCCAACTAAGGCACAACTAGAACGCAAGTAGGATCCAACTAGGGCGCAACTAGGCCGTACGTAGACTGTAACTAGGGTGCAAGAAAGGCACAAGTAGAACGCAAGTAGGACGCAAGATGGGTGCAAGTATGGCTCAACTAAGGCGCACCTAGGGCACAAGTAGGGTGCAAGTAGGGCGCATCTAGGGCGCACCTAGGGCTCAACAAGGGTGCATGTACGGCGCAAGTTGGGTGCAAGTAGGGAAAAAATAGGTCGCAACTTGGGTACAACTAGGGCGCAAGTAGGGCGCAAGTAGGGCACAATTAGGGCGCAACTAGGGTGTAGCTAGGGCGCAACTAGTGCGCAAATAGGACGCAAGTAGGGCATAAGTAGGGTGCAACTAGGGTGCAAGTTGGACGCAACTAGGGCGCAAGTACATCGCAACTAGGATGCAAGTAGGGCACAACTAGGGCGCAACTAGGGTGCAATTAGGGCACAAGTAGAGTGCAAGTAGGGAACAAGTAGGGTGCAACTAGGACACAACTAGGGCGCAACAAGGGTGCAACTAGGGTGCAAGTATGGCACAAGGAGGCGCAACTTCGGCGCAAGTAGAGCACAACTAGGGCGTAAATAGGGTGCAACTAGGGCACAACTATGGTGTAGCAAGTTCCCAACTGAGGCGCAACTAGGGTGTAACTAGGGTGTAACTAGGGCGCAAATAGGGCACAAGTAGGGCGCAAGTATGACGCAACTAGGACGCAACTAGGGCGCAAGTTGGGCCCAAGTAGGGTACAACTAGGGCGCAACTAGGGCACAACTAGGGAGCAAGTAGGGCACAAATAGGGTGCAGCTAGGGCGCAACTATGGCATAGCCAGTTCCCAAGTGAGGCACAACTAGGGTGCAGCTAGGGGGAAACTAGGGCGCAACTAGGGCGCAAGCATGGCGCAAGTAGGGTGCATGTACGGCGCAAGTCAGGTGCAACTAGGATGCAAGTAGGATGCAACAAGGATGCAACTAGGGCACAACTAGGGCGCAACTAGGGCGCAAGCATGGCGCAAGTAGGGTGCATGTACGGCGCAAGTCAGGTGCAACTAGGATGCAAGTAGGATGCAACAAGGATGCAACTAGGGCACAAGTAGGACGCAACAAGGACACAAGTAGGGCGCAACTAGGATGCAACTAGGGAGAAACTATGTTGCAAGTAAGGCGAAAGTAGGGCACAAGTACGGCGTAACTAGGGCACAACTAGGGTGCAAATAGGGTGCAATTTGGGCACAACTAGGATGCAAATAGGATGCAACTAGGACGTAAGTAGTGTGCAAGTAGGGTGTAACTCAGGCGCAAATAGGGCACAACTAGCATGTAGCTAGTGCCCAACTGAGGCGCTACTAGGGTGCAACTAGGGCGCAAGTCGGGCAAAACTAGGGCGCAAGTAGGGTGCAACTAGGGCACAAGTACGGCGCAAGTAGGGCTTAACTAGGGCGCAACTAGGACACCACTAGGGCGCAACTAGGGCAAAGCTACTGCCCAACTAAGGCGCAACAAGGACACAACTAGGGCGCAAGTAGGGATAAAGTAGGCCGCAAGTAGGGCGTAACTAGGGCGCAACTAGGGCACAACTAGGACGCAGCTAGGGCCCAAGTAGGACGCAAGTAGGGTGCAACTAGGGTGCAACTAGGGCAAAACTAGGACGCAACTAGGGTGCAATATTGGCGCAACTAGGGCACAACTAGGGCGCAACTAAGGTGCGACTACGGTGCAAATAGGGCACAACTAGGGAGCAAGTAGGGCGCAACTAGGACCCAAGAAGGGCGCAAGTAGGGCACAACTAAGGTATAGGGCAAAACTAGGGCACAACATGGGCGCAACTAGGACGCAACTAGGGTGCAATTTGGGCATAGTTAGTGTCCAACTGAGTCACAACTAGGGCAGAACGAGTGCGTAACTGGGGCGCAATTAGGGGCCAAGTAGGGCGCAAATGGGACGCAAGTAAGGTGCAACTAGTGCACAAGTAGGGCGCAACTAGGGTGTAGCTAGTTCCCAACTCAGGCACAACTCCGGCGCAACTAGGGCACAAGTACGGCGCAAGTAGGACGCGAGTATGGCGCAAATAGGACGCAAGTAGGGCACAACTAGGGCGCAACTAGGGCGCAACTGGGATGCAATTAGGACGCAACCAGGGCGCAACTAGGGCACAAGTACGGCGCAAGTAGGACGCGAGTATGGCGCAAATAGGACGCAAGTAGGGCACAACTAGGGCGCAACTAGGGCGCAACTGGGATGCAATTAGGACGCAACCAGGGCGCAACTAGGGCACAATCAGAGCGTAGCTAATGCCCAACTGAGGCGCAAATAGGGAGCAACTAGGGAGCAGGTCGGGCAACTAGGGCGCAACTACGGTGCAAGTAGGGCACAAATAGGGCACAAGTAGGGTGCAAGTAGAGTACAAGTAGGGCGCAACTAGGTGCAATTATGGTGCAACTAGGGTGCAACTAGGGTGTAGCTACGTCCAACTGAGGCGGAACTAGGGCACGACGAGGGCGTAACTCGGGCGCAAGAAGGGTGCAAGTAGGGCGCAAGTAGGGCGCAAGTAGGTTGTAAGTAGGGTACAACTAGGGCGTAGCTATTGTCCAACTGAGGCACAACTAGGGTGCAACAAGGGCGCAACTAGGGTGCAACTAGGGCACAAGTAGGGGGCAAGTAGGTGCAAGTAGGGTGCAAGTAGGGCACAACTAGGGTGCAACTAGGGTGCAAGTAGGGCACAAGTAGGGCGTAGGTGGGGCACAGGTAGGGAACAACTAGGAGGCAATAAGGGCACGAGTAGGGCGCAAGAAGGGTGCAAGTAGGGCGCAACTAGGTCGTTACTAGGGCGTAACTAGGGCGCAACAAGGGTGCAAGAAGTGCACAAGTAGGGCACCACAAGGGCACAACCAGGGCGCAACTCGGATGAAACTATAGTGTAAATAAGGTACAAATGGGGCACAGGTAGGGTGCAACAATGGCGCAATTAGGGTGTCACTAGGACGCAAGTAGGGCACAACTATGGCGCAACTAGGTCGCCAGTAGGTCGCAAGTAGGGCACATCTAGGGCACAACTTGGACGTAACTAGGGCACAAGTAGGGCGCGAGTAGGGCACAAGTAGGGCACAACTAGGGCACAACTAGGGTAGTGCACGTGCCCAAGTGAGGTGCAACTACGGCATAACTAGGGTGTAACTAGGGTGTAACTAGGGTGTAACTAGGGCACAAGTAGGACACACGAAGGGCGCAACTAGGCCGCAACTAGAGCGCAAGTAGGGGGCATGTAGGGCGCAGGTATGGCGCAACTAAGGCGTAACTAGGGCACAAGTAGGGCTTAAGTAGGGCGCAAGAAGGGTGCAACTAGGGCGTAAAACGAATGTAGCTAGTGCCTAACTGAGACGCAACTAGGGCGCAACTAGGGCGCAACTAGGGTGCAAGTAGGGCGCAAGTATGGCGCAACTAGGGCACAACTAGGGCACAACTAGGGCACAACTAGGGCACAACTAGGGCATAGCTAGTGTCCAAATGAGACCCGATTAGGACGCAACTAGGACACAATAAGTGTGCAAGTAGGGTGCAACTAGGACGCAAGTAGGGCGTAAATAGAGCGCAACTAGGGTGTAACTAGGGTGCAACTATTGCATGTTTAGGGCACAAGTAGGGTGCAACTAGGGCGAAACTAGGGCGCAACTAGGGCGTAGCTAGTGCCCATTTGAGGCGTAACTAGGGCGCAATTAGGGCGCAAGTAGGGTGCAACTAGGGCGAAACTAGGGCGCAACTAGGGCGTAGCTAGTGCCCATTTGAGGCGTAACTAGGGCGCAATTAGGGCGCAAGTAGGGTGCAACTAGGACGCAAGTATGGCGCAACTAGGGCGCAAGTATGGCACAACTCAGGCACAACTAGGGCACAACTAGGGCACAACTAGGGCGCAACTAGGGCACAACTATGGCGCAACTAGGGCCTAGCTAGTGTCCAACTGAGACGCGACTAGGGCGCAACGAGGGCTCAAGAAGTGCGTAGGTAGGCCGCAACTAGGGCGTAAGTAGGGCACAACTAGAGCGCAACTAGGGTGCAACTAGGGCGTAAGTTGGGTGCAACTAGGGCACAAGTAGGGTGCAACTAGGGCACAACTAGGGCGTAAGTTGGCCGCAACTAGGACACAAGTAGGGTGCAACTAGGGCGCAACTAGGGCGCAACTAGAGCATGGCTAGTGCCCAAATGAGGCGCAATTAGGGCGTAGTTAGGGCGCAAGTAGGGTGTAACCAGGGTACAAATAGGTCACAACTAGGGCGCAACTAGGGCGCAACTAGAGCATGGCTAGTGCCCAAATGAGGCGCAATTAGGGCGTAGTTAGGGCGCAAGTAGGGTGTAACCAGGGTACAAATAGGTCACAACTAGGGCGCAACTAGGGTGTAGCTAGGGTGCAACTAGGGCGTAGCTGTCGTCCAAATGAAGCGCAACTAGGGCGCAACTAGGGTGCAAGTAGAGCGCGAGTAGGGCACAAGAAGAGCGCAATTAGGACGCAACCAGGGCACAACGAGGGCTCAAAAAAGGTAAAAGTAGGGTACAACTAGTGCGCAACTAGGACGCAACTAGGATGCAGGTAGGGCGGAAGTAGGGTGCAAGTAGGGCACAACTAGGGCACAACTAGGACACAACTAGGGTACAAGTAGGGCACAAATAGGACGTAAGTAGGCCACAACTAGGGTGCAACTAGGATGCAACTAGGGCACAAGTAGGGCACGAGTAGTGCATAACTGGGACGCAACTAGGACACACTAGGGCGCAACTAGGACTCAACTAGAGCGTAACTAGGGCACAACTAGGGCGCAGCTAGTGCTCAATTGAGCCGCAACAAGGACGTAACTAGGCCGCAACTAGAACGCAACATGGGTACAAGTATGGCGCAAGAAGGGCGTAAGTATGGCGCAACTATTGCGCAACTAGGGCGCAACTAGGGCACAACAAGGACATAGCTAGTGCCCAACTAACGCATAACAGGGGTGCAACTAGGGTGCAACAAGGGCACAAGCAGGGTGCAACTAGGGCTCAAGAAGGGTGCATCTAGGGAGCAGTTATGGCGCAACTAGAGTGCAACTAGGACGCAACTAAGGGCGTAGCTAGTGCCAAACAGAGGTGCGTTAGTGTACAACAAGGGCGCAAGTAGGGCAACTTGGGCGTAAGAAGAGCTCATGTATTGGGCAAGGAGGGCGTAACTAGTACGCAACTAGGGTGCAACTAGGGCGAAAGCAGGGAACAAGTGGGGCACAACTAGGGCGCAAGTAGGGTGTAACTACCGTGCAAGTAGGGTCCAACTAGGGCGCAACTAGCGTGCAAGTAGGATACGAGTAGGACACAACTAGAGCGAAAATAGGGAACAACTAGGGCACAAGTAGGGCGCAAGTAGGGGACAAGTAGGGCGTAATTAGGGTGTAACTAGGGCGCAACTAGGGCACAAGAAGGGCGCAACTAGGGCGCAACTAGGGCACAACAAGGGGGCAAGTAGGTCGTAAGTAGTGCGTAACTAGGACACAACTAGGGTGCAACTGGGGCGCAACTTGGGCGCAAGTAGGGCGCAAGTAGGGTGCAACTAGGACGCAACTGGGGCGCAACTAGGGCGCAAGTAGGACGCAAGTAAGACGGAACTAGGGCATAGATAGGGCGCAACTAGGGAACAACTAAGGTGCATGTAGCGTACAAGTATGGTGTAACGAGGACACAACCGGGGCGCAACTAGGGGGCAACTCGGGCGTAGCTAGTGCGCAATCGAAGCGCAACTAGGGTGCAACTATGGCACAACTAGGGTGCAAGTAGGGCGTAACTAGGGCGTAACAAGGACGCAACTAGGGCGTTACTAGGGTGCAAATAGGACGCAAGTAGGGCGCAAGTATGGTGTAAGTAGGGCACAACTAGGATGCAACTAGGGCCCAAGTAGGGCGCAAGTAGGGCGCAACTAGGGCACAACTAGGGCCAAACTACGACACAACTAGGGTGCAACTAGGGCGCAATTAGGG
>SZWC01007403.1:42959-56280 GCA_023375785.1 Penium margaritaceum | reverse complement strand
CCCAATCGAGGCGCAACTAGGGCACAACTAGGGCGCAACCAAGAAGAAGTAGGGCGCAAGTAGGCCGCAACTAGGACGCAAGTAGGGCACGACTATGGCTAAACTAGGGCGCAACTAGGTTGTAACTAGGGCGTAGTTAGTGCCCAACGAAGGCGCAACCAGGGCGCAACTAGGGCGCAACAAGGGGGCAACTAGGACGTAAGCTGGGCGTAACTAGGGCACAAGTAGGGTGCAACTAGGGCACAAATAGGGCGAAAGTAGGGCACACATAGGACTTAACATATATAACCAATCACCTTACATCTGAAAGTGTGAATCGACAAGTGTATTGGGAAGTGTACATATCAATGAACATGGTTTTCTAGCGAGAACTGATACGTAGTATATACGATCCATGAAAACTAACACCTTATACAATGAATTCCTATATGGGCTCCAGTTGCATGAATTTATATGGATGGTTTCTGAAAAATGTTTGCATGTAGGAATACAGCTTTTGATACACAAGTTGTCAGGTGTATGAATTTAGGGTGATTAACCATAACTTGGGCTTAACTAGGATGCAACTACGGCAGAACCAGGGCATAGCTATTGCCCAACAGAGGCGTAATTAGGGCGCAACTAGGGTGCAAGTAGGGCGCAACTAGGGCGCAAATAGGTCACAACTAGGGCGCAACTAGGGTGCAACTAGGGCGCAACTAGGGCGTGGTTGTTGCCCAACTGAGGTGCAACTGGGGCACAACTAGGGCGCAAGTAAAGCGCAACGAGAGCGCAAGTAGGACACATGTAGAGTGCAACTAGGGCACAACTAGGGCACAAGTAGGACGCAAGTAGTACGTAACTAGTGAGCAACTAGGGCACAACTAGGACACAGGTAGGGCGTAAGTAGGGCGCAAGTAGGACGCAAATAGGGCACAACTAGGGAACAACTAGGGCGCAAGTAGGGCGCACGTAGGGCTTAAGTAGGGCACAACTAGGGTGCAACTAGGGTGCAACGAGGGCACAAGAAGGGCACAAGTAGTGCGTAACTANGCAACTAGGACGCCCGTCTTTTGAAACTAGGGCACAATTAGGGCGCGACTAGGGTACAACTAGGGTACAACTAGGGCACAACTCGGGCGTAACTAGGGCATAGCTAATGCCCAACTGAGACGCGACTAGGGCGCAACTAGGGCACAAGAAGTGCGCAGGTAGGGCGCAACTAGGGCACAAGTAGGGTGCAACTTAATCGCAACTAGGGCGCAACTAAGGCGCAACTAGGGCGTAGCTAGTGCCCAATCGAGGCGCAACTAGGGCACAACTAGGGCGCAACCAAGAAGAAGTAGGGCGCAAGTAGGCCGCAACTAGGACACAGGTAGGGCGTAAGTAGGGCGCAAGTAGGACGCAAATAGGGCACAACTAGGGAACAACTAGGGCGCAAGTAGGGCGCACGTAGGGCTTAAGTAGGGCACAACTAGGGTGCAACTAGGGTGCAACGAGGGAACAAGAAGGGCACAAGTAGTGCGTAACTAGGACGCAACTAGGGAACACTGAGGTGCAACTAGGGCGCAACTAGGGTGCAACTAGGGCGTAGCTAGTGGTCAACTGAGGTACAACAAGTACGCGACTAGGCCGCAACTAGGACGCAAGTAGGGCACGACTATGGCTAAACTAGGGCGCAACTAGGTTGTAACTAGGGCGTAGTTAGTGCCCAACGAAGGCGCAACCAGGGCGCAACTAGGGCGCAACAAGGGGGCAACTAGGACGTAAGCTGGGCGTAACTAGGGCACAAGTAGGGTGCAACTAGGGCACAAATAGGGCGAAAGTAGGGCACACATAGGGCTTAACATATATAACCAATCACCTTACATCTGAAAGTGTGAATCGACAAGTGTATTGGGAAGTGTACATATCAATGAACATGGTTTTCTAGCGAGAACTGATACGTAGTATATACGATCCATGATAACTAACACCTTATACAATGAATTCCTATCTGGGCTCCAGTTGCATGAATTTATATGGATGGTTTCTGAAAAATGTTTGCATGTAGGAATACAACTTTTGATACACAAGTTGTCAGGTGTATGAATTTTGGGTGATTAACCATAACTTGGGCTTAACTAGGACGCAACTACGGCAGAACCAGGGCATAGCTATTGCCCAACAGAGGCGTAATTAGGGAGCAACTAGGGTGCAAGTAGGGCGCAACTAGGGCGCGAATAGGTCACAACTAGGGCGCAACTAGGGTGCAACTAGGGCGCAACTAGGGCGTGGTTGTTGCCCAACTGAGGTGCAACTGGAGCACAACTAGGGCGCAAGTAAAGCGCAACGAGAGCGCAAGTAGGACACATGTAGAGTGCAACTAGGGCACAACTAGGGCACAAGTAGGACGCAAGTAGTACGCAACTAGTGAGCAACTAGGGCACAACTAGGACACAGGTAGGGCGTAAGTAGGGCGCAAGTAGGACGCAAATAGGGCACAACTAGGGAACAACTAGGGCGCAAGTAGGGCGCAAGTAGGGCTTAAGTAGGGCACAACTAGGGTGCAACTAGGGTGCAACGAGGGCACAAGAAGGGCACAAGTAGTGCGTAACTAGGACGCAACTAGGGAACACTGAGGTGCAACTAGGGCGCAACTAGGGTGCAACTAGGGCGTAGCTAGTGGTCAACTGAGGTACAACAAGGACGCGACTAGGCCGCAACTAAGACGCAACATTAGCGCAAGTATGGCGTAAATAGGGCGTAAGTATGGTACATGTATGGCGCAACTAAGGCGCAACTAGGGCTTAGCTAGTGTCCAACTGAGGCAAAACTGGGATGCAACTAGGGTGCAACTAGGGCGCAAGTAGGGCTCAACTAGGGATCAATTATGGCGCATCTAGGGTGTAGCTAGGGCATAACGAGGACGCAACTAGGGCATAGCTAGTGCCCAACAAAGGTACATTAGGGTGCAACTTGGGCAAAAGTAGGGCAACTTGGGCCCAAGTAGAGCGCAAGTTCCGGGCAGGTAGGGCGCAACTAGGATACAACCAAGGTGCAACTAGGGTGAATGTAGGGCACAAGTAGGGCATAACTAGGACGCAAGTAGGGCGCAACAAGGGTGCAAGTAGGATCCAACTAGGGTGCAACTAGGGCGTAACTAGGCTGCAATTAGGGCACAAGTAGGACACAAGAAGGGCGCAACTAGGGTGCACCTAGGGCGCAACTAGGGCGCAGCTAGGTCTCAAGTAGGGCACAAGCATGTGCAAGTAGGTTGCAACAAGGGCGCAACTAGGGTGCAACCAGGGTGCAACTAGGGTGCAAATAGGGTGTAGCTAGTACCCAACTAAGGCACAAATAGGCCACAACTAGGGTGCAACTAGGGCGCAACTAGGGCGCAAGTAGGGCGAAAGTAGGGCGCAAGTAGGGAGCAACTAGGGCGCAACTAGGACACAAGCAGGGCACAAATAGGACACAACTAGGGCGCAAGTAGGGTGCAAGTAGGGCGAAAAAAGGGTGCCAATTGGTTGCAACTAGGGTGCAACTACGGCATAACTAGGGCGCAAGTAGGGCGCAAGTATGGCGCAACTAGGGCACAACTAGGGTTTGGCTAGTGTGCAATGGAGGCACAACTAGGGCGCAACTAGGCTACAACTAGGGAGCAACCAGGGCGCAAGTAGGGCGCAAGTATGGCGCAACTAGGGCACAACTAGGGTTTGGCTAGTGTGCAATGGAGGCACAACTAGGGCGCAACTAGGCTACAACTAGGGAGCAACCAGGGCGCAAGTATGGCACAACTAGGGCGCATGTATGGCGCAAGTATGGTGCAAATAGGGCGCAAGTAGGACGCAACTAGGGCACAAGTAGGCATCAACTAGGGCACAAGAAGGGCGCAACTAGGGCGCAACTAGGGCGCATGTATGGCGCAAGTATGGTGCAAATAGGGCGCAAGTAGGACGCAACTAGGGCACAAGTAGGCATCAACTAGGGCACAAGAAGGGCGCAACTAGGGCGCAACTAGGGCGCAACTAGGTCGCAACTAGGGTGCAAGTAGGGCGCAAGTAGGACGCAAGTAGGAAGCAACTGGGGCGCAAGTAGGACGCAAGTAGGGCACAACTAGAGCGCAACTAGGGTACAAGTAAGGCAAAAGTATGGCGCTACTAGACTGCAACTAGGGCTCAACTAGTGAGAAACTAGAGCGTACCTAGTGCCCAACTCAGGCCTAACTAGGGGGAAACTAGGGCGCATGTCTGGCACAACTAGGGCGCGAGTAGGGCGCAACTAGGGCGCAAGTAGGGCGCAAGTAGGGCACAACTTGGGCGCAACTTGGATGCAATGATGGCACAGATAAGACATAACTAGTGCCTATCTCGGGCGCAACTAGGGCGCAACTAGGACGCAAATAGTGCGCAAGTAGGGCGCAAGTAGGCCGTAACTAGGGCACAACTAGGCTGCAAGTAGGACGAAAGTAGGGCGCAACTAGGGCGCAACTAGGGCACAAGTAGGACACAAGTAGGACACAAGTATGGCACAACTAGTGCGCAACTAGGACACAACTAGGGTGCAAGTAGGGCGCGAGTAGGTCATTAACAAGGTGCAACTAAGGCGCAACTAGGGTTCAANGTTTGGCTAGTGTGCAATGGAGGCACAACTAGGGCGCAACTAGGCTACAACTAGGGAGCAACCAGGGCGCAAGTATGGCACAACTAGGGCGCATGTATGGCGCAAGTATGGTGCAAATAGGGCGCAAGTAGGACGCAACTAGGGCACAAGTAGGCATCAACTAGGGCACAAGAAGGGCGCAACTAGGGCGCAACTAGGGCGCAACTAGGTCGCAACTAGGATGCAAGTAGGGCACAAGTAGGACGCAAGTAGGAAGCAACTAGGGCGCAAGTAGGACGCAAGTAGGGCACAACTAGAGCGCAACTAGGGTACAAGAAGGCAAAAGTATGGCGCTACTAGACCGCAACTAGGGCTCAACTAGTGAGAAACTAGAGCGTACCTAGTGCCCAACTCAGGCCTAACTAGGGGGAAACTAGGGCGCATGTCTGGCACAACTAGGGCGCGAGTAGGGCGCAACTAGGGCGCAAGTAGGGCGCAAGTAGGGCACAACTTGGGCGCAACTTGGATGCAATGATGGCACAGATAAGACATAACTAGTGCCTATCTCGAGCGCAACTAGGGCGCAACTAGGGCGCAACTAGGACGCAAATAGTGCGCAAGTAGGGCGCAAGTAGGCCGTAACTAGGGCACAACTAGGCTGCAAGTAGGACGAAAGTAGGGCGCAACTAGGGCGCAACTAGGGCACAAGTAGGACACAAGTAGGACACAAGTATGGCACAACTAGGGCGCAACTAGGACACAACTAGGGTGCAAGTAGGGCGCGAGTAGGTCATTAACAAGGTGCAACTAAGGCGCAACTAGGGTTCAAGTAGGGTGCAAGTAGGACGCAACTAGGGCATAACTAGGGCGCAACTAGGGCGCGACTAGGGTGCAACTAGGGCGTAGCTAGTGTCCAACTGAAGCACAACAATAGCGCAACGAGGGCGCAACTATGGCTCAACTTGGGCAAAAGAAGGGCGCAACTAGGGTGCAACTAGGGCGTAGCTAGTGTCCAACTGAAGCACAACAATAGCGCAACGAGGGCGCAACTATGGCTCAACTTGGGCAAAAGAAGGGCGCAACTAGGATGAAAGTAGGGCGCAACTAGGACGCAACTAGGACGTAGCTAGATCCCAACTGAGGCACAACTAGGGTGCAACTAGGGTGCAACTACGGTACAACTAGGGCGTAAGTAGTGCGTAACTAGGATGCAAGTAGGGCCCAAGTAGGGTGCAAGTGGGGTGCAAGTAGAACGCAAGTAGGGCGCAAGTAGGAAACACCTAAGGCCCAACAAGGGCACAACTAGGGTGCAACTAGGGTGCAAGTAGGGCGCAAGTAGGCGCAACTAGGGTGTACATAGGGTACAACTAGGGTGTAGCTAGTGCCCAACTGAGACCCAAGTAGGACGCAACTAGGGCACAACTAGGGTGCAACTAGGGTGCAAGTAGGGCGCAAGTAGGCGCAACTAGGGTGTACATAGGGTACAACTAGGGTGTAGCTAGTGCCCAACTGAGACCCAAGTAGGACGCAACTAGGGCACAACTAGGACGCAACTAGGGCGCAACTAGGGCGCAAGTAGGGCGGAAGTAGACCACAAGTAGGGCGTAAAAAGGGTACAACTAGGGCGCAACTAGGGCGCAAGTAGGGTGCAAGTAGGGCTTTAGTAGGGCACAAGTAGGGCGCAAGTAGGGCGGAAGTAGACCACAAGTAGGGCGTAAAAAGGGTACAACTAGGGCGCAACTAGGGCGCAAGTAGGGTGCAAGTAGGGCTTTAGTAGGGCACAAGTAGGGCGCAACTACGGCCTAAATAGGGTGCAAGTAGGGCGCAACTAGGGTGCAAATAGGACACAACTAGGGTGTAACTCCAGCTTAGCTAGTGTCCAACTAAGGTGCAACTAGGGCGCAACTAGGGCGCAACTAAGGTGCAACTAGGGTGCAACTAGGGCGCAAGTAAGGCGTGACTAGGTTGCATATAGGGTGCAAGTAGGGCACAAGTAGGGCGCAAGTTCGACGCAACTAGGGCGTAAGTAGGGCGCAACTAGGGCACAAGTAGGGCCCAACTAGGGCACAACTAGGGCACAACTAGGGTGCAAGTGGGGCGCAAGTAGGGCGCAAGTAGGATGCGACGAGGACGCAACTAGGGCGCAACTAGGGTGCAAGTAGGGCACAACTAGGGCACAACTAGGGTGCAAGTGGGGCGCAAGTAGGGCGCAAGTAGGATGCGACGAGGACGCAACTAGGGCGCAACTAGGGTGCAAGTAGGGCTCAAGTAGGGTGCAACTACGACGTAACAAGGACACAAGTAGGACGTAAGTAGGGGACAACTAGGGTGCAACTAGGACACGACTAGGGCACACCTATGACATAGCTAGTGTCCAATTGAGGCGCAACTAGTGGGCAACTAAGATACAAGTCAGGCGCAACTGGGACGCAAGTAGGGCGCAACTAGGGTACAAGTGGGGTGCAAGTAGGGCGCAACTAGGGTGCAACTAGGGTGCAACTAGGGCGCAACTACGGCGCAACTAGGGAGTAGCTAGTGGCCAACTCGGGCACAACTAGGGCGCAACTAGGGTGCAAGTAGAGAAACGTAGGGCGCAAGAAGGGCGCAACTAGGGTGCAACTAGGGCACAAGTAGGAAGCAGGTAGAACCCAAGTATGGCCTAAGCAGGGCGGACGTAGGATGCAGCTAGGGTCCAACTACGGCACAAGTAGGGGGCAAGAATGGCGCATCTTGGGCACAACTAGGGCGCAATTAGGGTGCAAGTAGGGTGCAACTAGGGCGCAACTAGGGCGTAACTAGGGCGCAACTAGGGTGCAACTAGGGTGTAGGTAGGGCGCAAGTAGGGCACAACTAGGGCACAAAAAGGGGGCAACTAGGGCGCAACTAGGGCGTAACTAGGGCGCAACTAGGGTGCAACTAGGGTGTAGGTAGGGCGCAAGTAGGGCACAACTAGGGCACAAAAAGGGGGCAACTAGGGCGCAACTAGGGTGTAGTTAGGGCATAGCTAGTGCTCAACTGAGGCAGAACTAGGGCGCAACGAGGGTGCAGGTAGGGCGCAAGTAGGACGCAAGTAGGACGCTAGTAGGGCACAACTAGGTTACAATTATGGTGCAACTAGCGCGTAGCTAGTGCCCAACTGAGGCACAACTAGGACGCAACTAGGGCGCAAAGAGGGCACAACAAGGGTGCAAGTAGGGTCCAACTTGTGTGCAAGTAGGATGCAAGTAGGGCTCACATAGGGCGCATATAGGGCATAAGTAGGGCGCAACTATGATCCATCTAGGGTACAAGTAGGACCCAAGTTGGGCGCAAGTAGGATGCATCTAGGACGCAACTAGGACGTAACAAGGGCACAACGAGGGTGCAAGTAGAGCGCAAGTACGGCAGAACTAGGTCGCAACTAGAATGCAATAACATTGCAACAAGGGCGTAATCACGGCACAAGTAGGGCGCAGTTAGGGGGAAACTAAGGCGTAACTAGGGCGCAACTAAGATGCAAATAGAGCACAAGTAGGAAGCAAGTAGGGCGCAATTANCCAAGTAGGGCGCAAGTAGGATGCATCTAGGACGCAACTAGGACGTAACAAGGGCACAACGAGGGTGCAAGTAGAGCGCAAGTACGGCAGAACTAGGTCGCAACTAGAATGCAATAACATTGCAACAAGGGCGTAATCACGGCGCAAGTAGGGCGCAGTTAGGGGGAAACTAAGGCGTAACTAGGGCGTAACTAAGATGCAAATAGAGCACAAGTAGGAAGCAAGTAGGGCGCAATTAGAGTGCAAATAGGGCGTAACTAGGACACAAGTAGGCCGCAACTAGGACACAAGTATGGTACAACTGGGGCGCAACTAGGGCGCTAGTAAGGCGCAAGTAGGGCGAATCTAGGATGCAACTAGGACACAACTAGAATGCAAGTAGGATGCAACAAGGGCATAACTAGGGCACACCTAGGATGCAACTAGGAAACGACTAGGGAGTAGCCAGTGCCCAACTGAGTGGCAACTAGGGGACAACAAGGGCGCAAGTCGAGCGCAACCAAGATGCAAGTAGGGCGCAACTAGGGCGCAAGTAGGGCACAAGTTGGGCGTAACTAGGACGCAACTAGATGTAGCTAGTGCCAAAGTGAATTGCATCTAGGCTGCAACGAGGGCGCAACTAAGGTGCAAGTAAGGCGCTAGTAGGGCGCAAGTAGGACGCAGCTAGGGTACAAATAGGACAAAACTAGTGTGCAAGTAGGGCACAAGTAGGGTGCAACGAGGGCGCAAGTAAGACCCACATAGGGTGCAACTAGGGTGCAACTAGGACGCAACTAGGGTTCAAATATGGCGCAACCAAGGCGCATGAAGGGCGGAAGTAGGGCACAAGTAGGACACAAATTGGGCGCAACTAGGGCGCGACTAGGACACAAGTAGGGTGCAAGTAACGCACTAGGGCACAACTAGGACGCAACTAAGGCGCAAGTAGGGTGATAGTAGGGTACAACTAGGGCACAAATAGGACGGAACTAGGGCGCAACTAGGGCATAGCTAGTGCCCAACTGAGGTGCAACTAGGGGGCAACTAGGGCCCAAGTTGGGCGCAACTAGGGAGCAAGTAGGGAGCAACTAGGACCCAAGTAGGGCGCAAGTAGGGTGCAACTAGGACGCAACTAGCGTGCAACTAGGGCATAGCTAGTGCCCAACTAAGGGGAAACTAGGGTGCAACTAGGGCACAAGTAGGGTGCAAGTAGGGGGAAAAATGGGCAAAACTAGGGTACAACTAGGGTGTAAATAGGGCACAACTAGGGCGCAAGAAGGGTCTGACTAGGGTGCCACTAGGGCTCAATAAGGGCGCAAGTAGGACGTAAGTATGGTACAACTAGAGCGCAACTAGGGCGCAACTAGAGCGTAAGGCACAACTAGGGTGCAACTAGGGTGCAACTAGGACGCAAGTAGGGCGCAACTAGGGTGCAAGGAGGGCGCAAGTAGGACGTACTTAGGACGCAACTAGCGCGTAACTAGGGCACAAATAGGGCACAAGTAGTCGCAACTAGGTCGTAACTATTGCGTAACTAAGGCATAACTAGGATGCAAATTGGGTGCAGCTAGGGTGTAGCGAGTGCCAAATTGAGGTGTAGCTAGGGCGCAACTAGGATGGAACTAGGGTGCAAGTAGGGTGCGAGTGGAGCGCAAGTAGGGCGCAACTAGGACGCAACTAGGGCGCAACTAGGGCGTAGCTAGGGCGCAAATAGGGTGCAACTACGGTGAAGGTAGGACGCAAGTAGGATGCAAGTAGGGTGCAAATAGGGCGCAACTAGGACGCAACTAGGGCGCAACTAGGGCGTAGCTAGGGCGCAAATAGGGTGCAACTACGGTGAAGGTAGGACGCAAGTAGGATGCAAGTAGGGTGCAAATAGGGCGCAACTAGGGCGCAACTAGGGCGCAACTAGGTTACAAGTATGGTGCAACAAGGGCACATGTAGGATGCAAGTAGGGTGTGAGTAGGGCGCAATAAGGACGTAACTAGGACTCAACTAGAGCACAAGTAGGTTGCAACAAGGACATAACTAAGGCGCAACTAGGGCGCAACTAGGTTGCAACTAGGGTGCAAGTAGGGCATAAGTAGGGTGCAAGAAGGGCACAACAAGGGTGCAACTAGGGCGTAACTAGGGCGCAAGTAGGACGCAAGGAGGAAACAACTAGGGCCCAACTAGGGCGTAACAAGGGCACAAGTAGGGCGTAAGAAGGGCGTAACTAGGGCATAACTAGGGCAGAACTAGGGCACAACTAGGGCATGGCTAATGCCCAACTGAGGAACAACGAGGGGGCAATTAGGGTCCAAGGCGGGCGCAACTAGGGCACAAGTAGGACGTAACTAGGGCGCAAGTAGGGCGCAAGTAGGGTGCAAGTAGGACGCAACTAGGTTGCAATCAGGACGTAACCAGGGCATAGCTAGTGCCCAATTGAGGCACAACTAGGGCGCAACTTAGGCGCAAGTAGAAGCAAGTATGGCTCAAGTAGGGCGCAACTAGAGCACAACTAGGGCGCAACTAGGGTGCAATCAGGACGTAACCAGGGCATAGCTAGTGCCCAATTGAGGCACAACTAGGGCGCAACTTAGGCGCAAGTAGAAGCAAGTATGGCTCAAGTAGGGCGCAACTAGAGCACAACTAGGGCGCAACTAGGGCGTAACTAGAGCGCAAGTCTGGCGAAAGTAGGGCACAAGTAGGGCGCAAGTAGGGCACAAGTAGGGTGCAAGTAGGACGCAAGCATGGAAAAACTAGGGCATAACTAGGACGCAACTAGGGCTCAAGTAGGGTGCAGGTAGGGCGCAACTAGGGTGCAACTAGGGTGCAACAAGGGCGCAACTAGGGCGTAAATATGGCGCAACTAGGGCGCAACTAAGGCGCAATTAGGGTGCAACTAGGGCATAACTAGTGTCCAATTGAGGCGCAACTAGGGCGCAACGAGGGCGCAACTAGGGTGCAACTAGGGCGCAAGAAGGGCAAAAGCAGGGCACAACTAGGACGCAACTAGGGCGCAAGTAGGGCGCGACTAGGGTACAACTAGAGTGGAACTAGGGCATAGCTAGTGCCAAACCAAGGTGTAAGTAGGGGGAAACAAGGCCGCAAATCGGACGCATATAGGGCACAAGTAGTACAGAACAAGGGCGCAAGTAGGGCCCAACTAGGGCGTAACTATCGCACAACTAGGGCACAGCTAGGACGTAGCTAGTACCTAACTGAAGCACAACTAGGTTGCAACTAGAAGCAAGTAGGGTGCACATAGGGTGTAACTAGGGCACGACTAGGGCGCAACTAGGGCACAACTAGAGGGCAAGTAGGGAGCAAGTAGGGCGCAAGTAGGNAGGGCGCAACTAGGGTGCAACTAGGGTGCAACAAGGGCGCAACTAGGGCGTAAATATGGCGCAACTAGGGCGCAACTAAGGCGCAATTAGGGTGCAACTAGGGCATAACTAGTGTCCAATTGAGGCGCAACTAGGGCGCAACGAGGGCGCAACTAGGGTGCAACTAGGGCGCAAGAAGGGCAAAAGCATGGCACAACTAGGGTGCAACTAGGGCGCAACCAGGCCACAACTAGAATGCAACTAGGGCATAGCTAGTGCCTTACTTAGACGCAACTAGGTCGCAACTAGGCCACAAGTATGGTGCAACAAAGGCGCATGTAGGGCGCAAGAAGGTGCAATCAGGACACAATAGGGTGAAACTAGGGCGCATGTTTTCACAACAAAGACACAGGTAGGGCGCAACTTGGGCGCAACTAGGGTACGACCAGGGCGCAAGTAGGGCGCGACTAGGGTACAACTAGAGTGGAACTAGGGCATAGCTAGTGCCAAACCAAGGTGTAAGTAGGGGGAAACAAGGCCGCAAATCGGACGCATATAGGGCACAAGTAGTATAGAACAAGGGCGCAAGTAGGGCCCAACTAGGGCATAACTATCGCACAACTAGGGCACAGCTAGGACGTAGCTAGTACCTAACTGAAGCACAACTAGGTTGCAACTAGAAGCAAGTAGGGTGCACATAGGGTGTAACTAGGGCACGACTAGGGCGCAACTAGGGCACAACTAGAGGGCAAGTAGGGAGCAAGTAGGGCGCAAGTAGGGCGCAATAACGGCACAAGTAGGGCAAAAGTAGGACGCAAGTAAGGCGCAGGCATGGCCCAACTAGGGTGCAACAAGGACGTAACTAGGACAATACTCGGCTGCAACTATGGCACAACTAGGGCGCAACTGGGGCGCAAGTATGGTGCAACTAGGGCACGTGTAGGGCGTAAGTAGGGTGCGAGTAGGGCGCAATTATGATGCAACAAGGACTCAACTAGAGCGCAAGTAGGGTGCAACAAGGACATAACTAGGGCGCAACTAGGTTGCAACTAGGGTGTAAGTAGGGCATAAGATGGTGTAAGAAGGGTGAAACAAGGGTGCAACTAGGGTGTAACTAGGGCACAAGTAGGACACAAGGAGGACACAACTAGGGCCCAACTAGGGCGCAACTAGGGCGCAACTAGGGCGCAAGAAGGGCGCAACTAGGGCGTAACTAGGGCACAACTAGGGCACAAAAAGGGTGTAGCTAATGTCCAAATGAGGCGCAACGAGGGGGCAACTAGGGTCCAAGAAGGGCGCAACTAGGGTACATGTAGGACATAACTAGGGCGCAACTGGGGCTCACGTAGGGTACAAGTAGGACGCAAATAGGTCACAACTAGGGCGCAACTAGGACATAGCTAGTGCCCAACTGAGGCGCAACTAGGGTGTAACTTGTGCGCAAGTAGAAGCAAGTATGGCGCAAGTAGGGCGCAACTAGGACACAACTAGGGCGCAACTAAGGCGTAACTAGAGCGCAAGTAGGGAAAAAGTAGGGCACCACTAGGGTGCAAGTAGGGCACAAGTCGGGTGCAAGTAGGGTGCAAGTACGGCACAACTAGGGCATAACTAGGACGCAACTAGGACGCAGGCAGGGTGCAAGTAGGGTGCAACTAGGGAGCAACTAGGGCATAACTAGGGTGCAGGTAGGGCGCAACTAGGGCACAACTAGGGCGCAACTAGGGCGTAACTAGGGTGCAACTAGGGCACAACTAAGGCACAACTAGGGTGCAACTAGGGCGTAGCTAGTGCCCAATTGAGGCGTGACTAGGGCACAACGAGGGCGCAACTAAAGTGCAACTAGGGCACAAGTAGGGCGAAAGCATGGCACAACTAGGGCGCAACTAGGCCACAACTCGAGCGCAACTAGGGCATAGCTAGTGCCTAACTTAGGC
>SZWC01007402.1:0-98207 GCA_023375785.1 Penium margaritaceum | reverse complement strand
CCCCCCCGGCCCCTGCCGACCACCCTGCTGGTGCCCCCTTACCCCAACCCCACCCCCTTCCCCACCCGGCCCCCTCACCGGGCTCCGGTGCCTACCCTGCGAACCTCCTACTGGCGGACCACCGCCCTGGTAGCTGACCTGCAGCTTGAACCCAGACATCTTTCCCGCCCCCGAACCCCAGGTTCAGCCTACCGGTCCAGCGCCAGCGCACGCCCTACGGGGCTCCCTGGGAGCTCCTCCCAACAACGCAAGGACACATTCTGCTCCCCATGGTTCCGTTCCCCGCCCTATCCTGTCACTCCTCGGATTAGCTGTCCCTGAACTTGTCAGACGAGGCAGGCGCGCCAGTCCGTGCCCTGTGGCCTCCGCACACGTTGCGCCTGAGCGGTCCCGGGGGAGGAGATTCCCCTCCACCTCAAAAACCCTGCACAATCGAACACTGCGGGCAGAAACGGACGCAACGAGGCGGCTGCACTGGACAGAGCTCGAGTGAATCGGCTTGTGGCCACTTGTTCTGGAGCGCGGAGGCTGCGACGCCGGCTGCCACGTTGACAGATGGCTGTCACGCGGCCGAACAATGCACGGACACGGAACGCTGCTCTGGTCTCCCCTTCGGGAGCCTGCAAACCCACGTGCGGCGTCTCGTTGCACGGCGCGTTGACGCTACTGCTGATGGGCGCCGGCGCTGGTGGTGGTGCTGCTGCTGCTACTGCTGCTGCTGTTGCTACTATTGCTGCTTTACTTGGCAGTGGCGTCTGCCGAGGCTACTGCGGCGCACATTCTGCCACTCAAAACGGCCGGCTCCTGGCCCGCCTTCTAGACTTCCTGCCGCCGCTGCTGCTGCTGGTCCTGCTGCTGTTGCTCCTGTAACGGTCGCTGATGCCGCGCAGGCAGAATCCGCTACCATAATGACAGGCTGCTCGCTTGTGCCTAGCACACCCTGGACAAACCGAAGGTGTTCGCTAGACTCTCGAGCTGTGGAAGAGTGCAACCAAGCTGCAGTGCAGCTGACTCCTACTGACGCGGTAGACAGTAAGAAAAAAGTGAGGCGGCACTTCAGCCGGTGACGGGAACAGGAAAGCTCGTCGACGCTGCGAGTGGAAGAGCTGAACGCCGCTGCTCCCCGGGGACAGCGTTGAGGGGCTCGTGAGGTGGGGCGGGTGGTGACATGCGGAAGCGGCGTAGACGTCGACGTTCATGGGCTCCCCAAAGGTCACGGGCGACGTGATGCCCGACCATCACGTGTGCTTCATCAAGCATGTGCTGCAGAAGCAGATCCGAGACCCATGTCAACAAGCGCACGAGTCGGCCACGAGAGCAGCTCTCCGAAGCTAGGCAGCGAAGGCCCACTGCCAAATCGGCTGGAAAACCGCCAGTAAAGTAGGTCCAAAGAATGATTTCAGTAAGCTGCCTGCAGTTGCCGACGACTGCAGCAGGCGACCGTTTTTCGTGGTCGTGGTCAGCTCCAGCATCAACCGCCGACCAGCGTGCCTCAGCCAGCCACCATCGTAGCTGCGATGGTGGCTGGTGCCGAAGCCTTGGCGTCGCCAACTGGCTGAAGACTCAGACAGACGCTTCCGTCCTCCTCTGACATGAATTCTGAAGTTATCTCACGGTGTTCCGGACATATGTAGAGGGCGAGCTTCATGACACCATCAGCCAATCATGTGGCGAGGACGGACCAACCCCAGCAACTTTTCGCCTGGAGCCAAGGACGTGGCACGCGACATCTTTCCCCTCCGCGAGCGTCTCCAGAACCGATAAATTCGGGAAAGTCTATCTTTTATTAAACAGTTCATTCGGGTGAATTGGGGTATTATCCAAGCAAACCCTGTCGGAAGGCCATGATTTCCTGTACAAAAAAGTGTCCCCCTGAGTATTATGCAAAGTGCATGGGACACTTGCAGCGTGGAAAAACGATATCGGAAATATTTCCGTCATCCCGGGCCGGATCCGAAGCTGGCCACAATCCAACTTCGGAACGTGGGGGGGAACAGCGGTCGCCGGCAGGAAGCATGGTGTTCTTGTCGTTTTCGCACACCACCGTGAATGACGCATTGGGCGACTCCACATCACATTCTTCAGATATTTACCAGCATGTTCATTCTTGTGGATCAAAATTCACCATTAGTCAAATCAAACAGTTGAAATCCATTCTGTGCATTCACTTTATAGATGAAAATAATTGGTTCTCATCCAAAAATAATGAAAATTATTTCGCCTCCCCCCGGTTATATATAGGGATTTCGAAATGTAATTATTGAAATACAAACATTACATTTCAACATCCCTTCCAACAGTCCAGAAGCTAGGCACCTCCACTTCATCCATGTGGCATTGGCCACGTTGTATTCACCCACCCCATGATTAAGTCGCCCTCTCCTTCAGCATGGAATTCTTGTACCATATTTATCAAATTCCAATTGAATAAATCAAATGATCCCCTTCGCTGATTATGCCAATCACAATTCTTGAAAGTCTCTGATGCCCAAGCCATCCCATGTAACCACCCACATGCCAAGAGCCCCCACTCAAGCCATCATGTAGGATATTCTATTATTAATTAAAAATTAAATTAAGTCTACCCAAAATATAATTTTTTTAATAATTTTCCTTGTAAAATTAAAAGGAAGAAATTTTGGTATTGATAAGGATTCTTTATGGATTCTAGTTTTTAAAACCTTTTATTCACATCTATAGGCGTTTTATGTCTTCTTGTAAGAAATAACCCATATAAGAAAGTATATGATCCACCAAACTTTATTTCATTTCAATAAGTAACATGGTTTGGTGATATTCAAACGGGGTTCTAATGTTATTTTTTTATGGTAAAATTTTGAAATTTATGCATTCAATGTTTAGGGTCGAAGTATCTATGTGTAAACTTCATTGGGGGTCACATATCTGCGTGATCTTGAGGTTGATTTCAATTCTATACCGGGGGATACTCAAGGCTCCGTTTCAAAGGAATTACATAATTTTATATTGGGAGATTCACTATGTGCCACCTCTTTGGGCAGGTGTAATCTCTCGCACCCCTTGTTTAGACATTAGAACATTATGTGCCACGTTTATATTTTTTTGAGTTCAAAATGTCACTCTTTCTAATTTTATATCACAATAAGCAACGGATTTCTTTGTGTGACCATGACCCGCCATTAGGTTCACATGAAATTTCATTAAATATCTTGCACATTACGGAGCTTTTTTTGACATCTTGCGTGCTCCTCATGGGTATATATTTAATTTGTTCGTTTCGCGTCAATGTAAAATCAAGTTTAGATTTTGTTATCTGGATTTTTTTATCGAACTTAAAATTTGTTTTAATCTCATCGAAAATAATTTCGATGGTTAAATTAATTTCTGATTATTGTACTTGAGTTTGATAGGAAGTAAATTTCTTGCACATGATACTATAGTTAATTCTTTGGAATGATTTTTTCATGAAGAGATAACAAATCAAATTAAGCAACTCATAATTCCATTGTGATGATCAATCGAAGCCGATAGACAGCTTGGTGTTTGACCTTCTGAAACTCTGGCATATAGTTACTCTTTCTTATGAAACGTGGCTTTCTGAGACTAACTGTTGTCAAGCGTGTTTTATGGGTAGCGCCATCTCAATGTCACGGCACTCGGCTTTCGTCAGTGAGGAAAGCACGGTATGTAAAAACATTGCCGAATTGCTTTTCCTCAGTTCAGTCAAGGGTTCGGAGATAATGGTTTTCTTTCAGGCCGGTATTGGTAACTGACCTGTGGAGGACAAAGCACGGGATCAGCACTGGTAGATCGAATCTCTTTCATCACCACTCAATCGATGATTGCCTCGGCCTGGAAAGACCCGTTCCCAGACGACTTCAGGACCCTGGTCGATTCCTCGCCAAGAAAGGGAAGGGATTGGATTTCATCCCCTTCCCTTACTGTCAGAGCCCTGAGTGCGAATCTCGCAAGGACGGAGGTCCTGCTGTTGGATCTTTCGGTAAAGAGCTCGGACAATTGATATGTGGTTTAGAGACTCTGACACCCTTCCTCTTCCAGCATAATCACCAGAACTTCAAATGGTGGCAGCTACTGCAAGCTATAACCTTTCGAGAAATATGGGCATACAGAAGCAATGTTTCCTTGACCCTAACGCAAAACCTACTAAATCCCACACCAATGCTCTGCCATAGAATTCTGGCGGCCTACCCACTGCAGCTTAACCTGCACCTGTCATCCCTGTCAAAATTACCCAAGAAGGATCCTCTCAACCAAATGCTTGCACAACTTTTAAACTCAAACAGTCTATGCAAAATCGACCGGAAACTCGATCCACCACACCTCATTCTACATCCTCTTTTCCGCTCCATCTGGTTACACAACAACTACCATCAGGGGGGACGAGTATTTCAGGGGACCGTGTAAAAACAGCCACTGGATCCCCAACCGCAGGGTTACGACCCGTGGTAAAGATACTCTTAGGGGTGAGGTTTAGTGGGTGAGAGTCCCACATAACCCATGCGGACATAAGTTCCATGGGTACCTAAACTGGTGTGACGCTGTCACATGGGGCACAGTCTTTTAACGGAAAGCCCCCGCAAGAGGGGAGGAATCCCTCAAAGGTGCAGCATAGGTTCCCTCACCTCTAAGGCTGTCCAAGCCACACACAAAAAAAAGGGTAAAGAGCTCGGATGTAATTATTCCTCGAGATCCATTTTCGGAAGCGCAAGTTCGTATAGCAATTTCCCATCAACCCTATTCCTACAAACAGTGTGGACCTCAAATACTTGGAGACCAAGAAGATGCTTGCACATTGTATGACCAAGTTGCTTGATAATGACTTGCACTATACAGGTACCCAAGGGATCGATATGGTTAACATCGTGGACAAAGACTAAAGGCCAAGGAAACTGGAGAGAGAGGTTCAAAGGAGAGATCATTGATATGTTCTGTCCCTTGTCCTTTGCTTTATTTTGGACATGCACAAGATAGACTAGGCATGCACTGATTCCATGGAGTGAGTCTCCTAAGTCTAATCTAGATAGACAAGGCATGTGTTCTCCTCTACAGCACATCACTTTGGTGTATAGCCAACAAACACTCCCTAGGACAACGCATTATAGCCTAGAAAATCCAAACTTACTCTGTGGAGTGACACATCATAGTGTCAAATCCTAGACTTGAATACTTTCTTTGTGATTAAAAGGGGGTATAAAGCTTTTGAGGGACATTTCCTTTCATGTCACAAACACACTTAGCAAGTACAAATCGTACCATGTAGATTGGGGAGATGATACAATCCAGATTTCCTCCAAAGTGGCTCCTCCAAGGAGCCACTACATACTGAAAATGGTGGTCACAGAGCATACCAAGTTAAAGAGATTTTGTATAGATTGCCCCCAATGTGGCTCCTCCAAGGTTTTCTATAGGACTATAAGTACCTGTCAATTGCCTTTGGTTCATTACAATTCTTATTTATGAGAAGCTAATAAAGTTTTTTTGCCAAAGACCATTACTCATGAGTAAGCTCGTGAAGGTGACCAAATGCTAAGGACATAGTTACAAGGAAATGATTTCTAGAAATTCCTTTATGTGGAACCAGAAACTTTGAGTAATACCTCCTTCTAGTTGAAATATTAGGAGCGGATAGCAAACATCATTGTTGCAGCCTTGTTTTCTAGTTGATTTCCTAAGGCCGGCTGTCTCAAAGAACATGCAAGGGCTGGTGAAAATAAATTATGTGGCTCAATAAGATGCATGAATTTGGAGGAACTAGGTATTTCCTCACGTTCATTGATGAGTTCAAACATTACGTTTATGTTTACTTCCTTGTTTCCAAGGACCACGGAAACGACGATCAAGACGTTACGTAGTGATCACAATGAATGGTATTTGACTAAGGAGTTCCATGTCTGCCTCGTAACATTTGGCATGAAGGGACAGTGTACAGTGCCATACTCACTACAGTAAAATGGTGTAGTAGAGCGCACAAAGCATACGATCGTTTTTGCCAACATGCTCCGCGCAACACGTGGCTCAGCTCGTTTATAAATTTTGGACCAAGAATATGAGCACTACTGCCTACATGAAGAATTGGAGACCAACCAAGGTACAAGTGCACATGACACCTTGCGGGATGTGGTTCAACAGGAAGCCAAGCGTGGAATATTCTCATGCATTTGGCACCTTGGCACACATGCACGTACCCAAGGAGAAGCGGCAAAAAGAGTACGCAAGTGTGGAATTCAACCATCTAAGTTTCTCATTTAAAGGAGCAACTTCCAAGAAACTACAACATGCTTCCTCTGAATGCAAATCTCACTCCATCATTGGAAAGATCAAGTGCAAACATGCCTATTGTCCAAGTTTCAGGCTGATCCAACAGTCAGAGTGAGATAAATGAATTTTCTGAGTTTCTAGAGTCATGGACTATTGTTGTCTCAGTGACCATGGCCAAAATGTTGATGCCTTAACCTGAGCAAAGAAGACAGCAAGAGGTCTAGGGTGAAGGCCTGATGGGAGAATATGCAAAAGGTCCTAGATCTTAGGATTATCCTGTCAGAGTATGGTGACTAGGAAAAAGTACTTATCTCTACCTTTTGGCAAGGCGCGACCCTACTCTCTTGCCATTGATACTTCCCATGGGATTTTGGGTGATGTGACCATGAGGAGTATGGCATGAGAATATTCTCTAGCTCTCAAGGTTGATCTGATTTTTCCGCCTGATTTCTTGGGTGATATCCTCTCTTATGCGAGATTATGGACACTCCTGGGTGAGACAGCCTCCAAAGCTCTAGCTTCTTGTGTGCTCCACGTTTTTGAGTGATATAGCCACCCTGGTTTAGTACAACCAATGTTCTTTTAGTCCTACATGCTTGTCTCTTCAAACATCCTCTTCTCCTCTGAATCCAACACTTGTTATCAAAGTTCTATCATTTTCAGCCAACACCGGCTCCCACTTTGCTGATGTCAAGTTGGAATCAAACCTTAACCAAATCTTATGATTGACCACTTGTTCGCAAGTTCACAAGACAAGCTTTCCAACATGCTCAAGATAAAGAAGATCTAACAAACTGCTTAAGAGTTCTACTGAGAATGAAGTTGGCCAGGGCTATATCCTTCTCTCTAAGTAATATTGTTATCTTATAATGATCATAAACGTCTTGTTTTTTGCTCATATGTAGAATATACCTCATTTCAAATGTAGCATTTTTCCTATTTTTCAATTGTTACAAAACTATTTGTTGGAAATGTTGTTTACAACTCGGCTCGCCTGAGCTAGAGTAGAAGCAGAAAACCCTATATTAAGAGGGCATATCTTTCAAAATTCCCCATTGATCACCGTATTTTAGTACTTAATTTGAAAGGATTTGAGCAGTATTTTTACTGGTGGACTTAGATTTTCTAGTTTCTAGTCTTCTGGAATCTATAGTCATTTTGTATTAAAGAGATTTCTGATAAAAGTAGTAGCAAAAGCAAGGGCAGAGCCACCATCCAAGGGAAGCGCTAAAAATCACTAATCCTCAAAGTAGCACCAGCAAGCTTTGTGAGAAAATCCCAGCCTTTTGAGAGGTTGGAGTCACTTTCCAACTTCACCGTTTAGAAGATCTGTATCCACCTCCTTGTGGAAGAGAGGGGATTGCGGTGGTGAGCGACAATTAGCCGGCTCTAGGCATGTAGGTGAAAGGTATCACTCCAATGTAGGTGATGTCAGGAAAAACCATCACAAAAGGGTACACCTCGTATAAGTTCTTTCGCAACTATGTCATTGGTGTATGAGGAGTGGAAAAATAAGGATAGACAAGCCTACAGGCTACATATTATCCATTTTTTAACTCTCATATTTAGTATGTGAGTGAAAAGACTACTATTTGATACAATTTGTAAGACGTATGAGAGAAAGTACACTACATTTCTCATTGATGGCTGTGAAAATACGGAGTGGTGAAGGGATGGGGGCGTACCTAGACACAGCAAAAGATTCGGTAAAGTAACAGAAAGCAACTGGGAAACCTGTTGAAGACATGGCTTCATTCTCTTGTTGAGGGGACTCCCCACAAGTCATGACATGGTGTAACAGATGCTAGAGTGCCATCCAACTCTTGACCTTGACTTCATCTACATGTGAAATTACGTCACAATGCAACAAAGTACAATGGCAACATCAATGGTGAAGCAGCCTTTGTGGTTTTTTCCTCACTCAACCAACGTTAGGAATAGTCTAAGAAGTAGAGAGGCAAGAAGAAAGGCAAGTGCCACTTTTGGCAAAAGAAGAGGCACGACAAGAAAGAGTGCGTCAGGTTTAAGAAGGATATTGAGTAACAACTACAGTTAACGTAGCAGCAGTAGTAGAGGCAGTAGAACCCACATCAATAGGAACAAAATGAGTCAAATTAGTATCATAATAAAAAATAGAACTAGGCAGGACCTCATCACTTTGGCTATATGAACATGATCAAGGAGGAGCACAAACATCTCTTCATGGAAAAATCCGACATGTCATAGGTGGAGACGGTGGACATTACATAGTACAAGGACCGGACTGCACTAAGATCCTTACGCAACGCAAGGAATGGTTCAGGTAGTTGCTATCCATACCTCCCCGACCTATGTCTTTGGATGAAAATTGGCTCATGTATGTTGAGGGGATTGGGATTGTGGAGATAAAGTTAGAGATCCTGGGTGGTATTGAAGTGAGAGTATTCCATTAGGTGTTGTATGTACCTGATGCTGTATTCAAACTTCTCTCTATTTCCACTCTCACCAATACAGGACTGAATGTCGTCTTTAATGACAACAAGGGTTACACTCTCAAAACGAATACTGGAGACGAGTTGGCCAGGTTGGTGAAACAGAGTGACATATATCGCCTGTTCCGGATGACCAAGATCTTGTGAGAGTAGAATCTTGTAATACAGATACAAGAAATAGATGGCAAGATCTAGCATATGTGCTGCGGCCACATTGGCATGGATGCCTTGTAACAGATTCAAATGGAATAGATGGAGAGAAAATTACCTACGATATCTGACTTTGAGCACAAGCTATACATCAGCTTTTTATAAGGGAAGCAGTAATGCAAGACATTGTTTTTAAGCAGGGAAGACTTTGAAGGAGGTTGTGGAGCTGGTCCACTCAGACTTGTGTGGCTCAATGCAAACCCAGAGCTTTGGAGGCTCTATCACCTTCACAAATAAGTTCAGTAGTTATATTGTTGTATTCTTCCTTGCTGCTAAGGAGTTCAAGGCCATGGTGGACAACCAGACCTTCAAGAAGATCAAGGTCCTACACAACGACCATGGTGCGGAGTACCTGAGCACGCACTTCTACAACTGCTAGCATCAAGGTGTAGTGCACCGTGCCATACTCCCCCCAACACAATGATATAGTAGAACATGCTAATCTAAAAAGCTCAAGAATATATATGTTTAAGATGCTTACGTGAACACGAGAGTCTACATCTCGAGTCGTCTCAATAGGCAAAAGGAGAACAACATTCTAAACAAAAGTGTGACCTCATGAAAGGATCTTGAATCAGTGTACGACTCATAAATAACTTGTATTTGAAGTCCTTATACGAATGGCACAATTTTTCAGTTAGAGCGCTTCAAGCTGCATGCGGCTCGGCTCGCTTACAAATTTTGGGTCAAAGCTATGAACACTATTATCTATATCAAGAATGACACTCCAATTAACGTGATAGAGAAGATGACAATCTATATGGTATGGTTTGGCAAGCAGCCATGTGTGGATCATATCCATGCATTCAGAAGCTTGGAGTACATGCAAGTGCTCAAAGAGAAGCAGTAGACGTGGGAGGAAAAATGTTTACTCATGCTTATGACTGGCTACGAAATGGCTAGTAAGGTCTAGTGCCTCTAAGAGAGGTATACATGTCATCATGTCATCTTAATGATGACAACATCATTATTATGGGAGCCGCCGGTTGAGGCGGTGATTACGTCCACATGTTGATGTCATATGTATGTATCGATGTTTCTATTGTATTCTACATGAAAAACCATGCAAAATTGACCCAAGAACGGGGTCATTCGGTACAAGGACAAGAAAGATACGGCCGTGCAAACGTGGGAGGCGCGCCTCCAGAAAACAGGAGACGTACCAGTTTGACCCCGCGCAGGGCGGAGCGACTTTCTCGCCTACTCCAGCCAAAGCACCTCTGGATGGATGCTTAGCCAATGAGGCAAGGTTCATTGGAGTCCATGGGAGCTTTGGGATGGCGGCTGAGTTGCATTTGCAAGCAAGGACGCTTCAGACGGCCGTGACCTCCGTTGGCGGTACTCTTAGCGGCAGTCACGCGTGGAGCACTCAAACGGCCATAACTTAGCAGATTCTTCACGGATTGAGGCATTCTTTGGTGCGTTGGAAATCTCCTAGCACGTACTACATGATGCACGTGCTATTTGCATGAGTTCACCTTGATAGAGGACTTCGAGGTGCTAAGTAGCTTTCGGCTGGCTCATGGGGACAGGTACATAAGGAAGCCTAGGGGTTATTCTAGGCATGCCGATCTTATCCAAAGACTCTGTACATCACTTGTACTGATCTACCAAGTCTAAGGATTCATTCCTTACCCAACTCCTCTTGTTCTCCAAGCATCACCTTGTACACGTCCATTCGATCCTACAAGTCTTCCGTAGCACACCTTGGTGGAAACGCCACCGAGAGAGTCGTACGGTGGGAACCTTGGTCACTAGCAGCGGTCTTGCTGCTAGGAGAGGGTCGTGTATATCTCAAGTGTTGGCCCACATACCAAGGGGTTGAGGGTGGGAGGTTTATCCTAAGGGCTCGACGTGTGACTTTCACGCCGGATGCCCCTCGGTTCACAATCATGCGACCAACATCATATGTGAAAGGATAGCACAAACAACAGCTGATAAAGTAATGGGAGTGGATACCCTCCTTCACCCTATCTCTCCACTCTCCTCTCCTACTATGACAGTGGGAGAACCACTTTCTTCTTCCATGTCTGATTCAGCTCATACAACGGCCTCATTAGTAAAAGCAAAGGAAAAAGGCGATATAGCAAAACCAGCAGTTATTGTCCCAGCGGTACCACACGAGCCGCCTCATAATATCCCAGCACCAAGTCGTAGGTACCTCCTCAAGGTACCTTATAAGTCTGGTGAGCACGGCCATTTCTGAATGATGCAAAAACAATAATATATTAGTATAAGAGTTCTAGTATACTCCATTAACCATTATCCTACAAGGAAGCCATGGATGCACCAGATGCAATAGATTGTGTACAAGTAGTATAACCAGAGTTATTTTCAAAGCAAGACAACAGTACCTGGACGCTGATTGAATATATATACATATGTACATATATGTATGTATATGTATATATGTATATATATGTGTGTGTATAAATACATACATATATATACACATATATATACATACATATACATATATGGGTGAATATGTCCGACATGCAGTGTTTGCGCCACGCACCCACCCCGACTGTCGAAGGTAGGTGTGTGTTTCGCTAGCGCATGTCGAAGCAATGTCAAGGACGGATTTTGATGTCTCTTTTATTGGTTTTCGTGCAACTCTCATTGTACTCTATTGTGTCCTCCCGGCTTGTGTACATCGGCGTGCAGATGGCTGACTACGAGACTCGACGCTGCTGGAGTGTCGTTCGGTGGAGCCGACGCACACTAAGGCCTACTCACAGTTCGCTGGAGCCTCCTCCCTCCGGCGATGCGCTTAGCTCCATCCGCAGGCCTCCTCGACGGCCGGGCCACCGGCGGTCACTGCCATTGTAGATGTTTTCTACATGCACCCAGCGCTATTTGTGATCGTGCCATTGCGTCTGCGGCATCATGCTGACCCAGGATCCATGTCTCTTGATGTGTGGCCCTGTTTGGCATCACTAACTGTCGTAGGCACTACCCGGGTTCGGGCAGTCGTAACTCTTTGCTGCTATTTTTCTAGCTGATTCTCATCGCACGACTGCGTTCGGAGCATCAGTTCTATGGTAAGGTCCAGTTTTCAGGCAAAACGGACGACGTCCCGGTTTTGGGCTGTCAGGCGTCTGGTAGGGCTCACCGAGAGAACCCTGCCTGCCAGAAAATAGGTCTGGGACTATTTTCTGATTGGCAGGTTAGCTCAGTAATAAGTTCTACACTAGTGGGGGGGAGCTAGAACTTTGAGGGGTCCTTCATTATTGCTCATTCTTCATTCCTAATCAGTCACTTTCAGTTTTCAGCTGCTTTCTGGCGCTAACACTGGCGCGCGCGTTTTTGAGTAACAAACCGAGAGCTTCCATAGACTCTTGAGTAGCAGACTGAGGGGGCAGCAGACTCAAGCAACGAGCGTGGAAGCCCGCACGCTGCATCAGCAACGCTGCTGCCCCAACCTGGCGCTTAGCATTTCTAGCTTGGTAGTAGAGCCAGAGCGTAGCAATAGTAGCAGAAGACTGGCGTACAGGTGCCAGAAAACGCCGGCGGACCCCCATACTCACCAGTGCAAGGGAAATGCTGCCAGGTTTTTTCCGGCAGCATTGACCCGTCTAGTGGCGGCGTCAGTTTTTTTTCTGACGGCCACTGGGCCAGGGGAAATGCTGTTGAAATGTTTTTGGCAGCACTCATCCCCACGCGTGACGCGAGGAGGTGAGCGGCAGGCCGCGTACGACACCTGTGGGCGACGACGCACGCTGCATTGTCACCCAGGTGCAGTGATTGGAACCAGAAGGCATTACCGGCATTCTGTAATAGAAGCAGCCGCAGGCAACGGCAGCGAGCAGTGGCAGTAGCAACCAACAGTAGCTGCTTGTCGTAGCAGAAGCGGGCATCAGCAGCAGCTTGTAGCAGCCTGCAACAGTAGCAGCCCGTAGCAACAAGAAGCAGCGGCGGCCAACAGCAGCAGCCCGCAGCAGCAGCCCGCAGCAGTAGCAGCAACGGCAGCAAGCAGTAGTAGCATCAACGAGCAGCAACTGTAGCTGCGAACAGTAGCAACAGTAGGTTGCAGCAGCCGCAGTAGTAACAACAACGAGCAACTGTCGGCAGAAGCCAACAGCTGCTGTTGTTGCTTACAGCAAGCAGCAGGCTAGCTGCCTGGTGCCCATACCGAGCAGGGGAGCCCGCTGTGACAGACGAAAGGAAAAATAAAGGGAAAAAATCCCCCATCCCACCAGCTTCTTTGCCGTGGCTGAAACAACTGCCATGGCTGCTATAGCAGCGACATCACCCGCAGTAGCCCGTAACAGCAGTAGCAGTAGTTGTTGTTTTAATTGCAGTCGCAATAGTAGCAGCAATAGCAGTAGGAGCAACAACAACATCAATAGTAGTTGTAGCATCAGTAGCAATAGTAGCACTAGTAGCAGCAGCAGCAACTACAGCAACAACAGCAGCAACAGCAACTACAGCAGCAGTAGCAACAGCAGCAGCTACAACAGCAGGAGGAGCAGCAACAGCTACAACAGCGGCCCCAACAGCCGCTGTTGCTGACGTCAGCATCCCTCTGGTGACGTCACTAGTGACGTCACTACTGACGTCATCAACACAAAAGAAAAAAAGAGGAGGGGGAAGAAAACCAAAGGGTGGGGGGGAGTCATCGACAGCAATAGCCCTACAGATAATATTGCGGCAAATGCTGACGTCAACCGTCCTAAGCTGATGTCACTGTTAACATCAGCAACACACAAAATAAAACCAAGGGGCACCAAACCATGGATAACAACCCCAGTGCAGAAGGGTCCTCCTCTGTTGGGAGGACCCCCAGTCCCCCTTTCTTGTAGCTGCTGTAGCAACAGTAGCAGCAACAACAGCAGCAACAACAGCAGCAACAGCAGTAGCAGTAGCAGCAGCGATAGTAACAGCAGCAGCAGTAGCCCTCTAGCTTTGTTGGCGGCAACCCTGACCCTCTGGCTGCTCTTCAGCAACAGCTCGTCGCCTTGACGTAGTAGCTTGCAGCGTTACAGCCATTGGCCTCCAAGACTACCACCAATGTGCCGCCACCATTCATCCCTCCAGGGCACACCAGCCCAGTTGTGTCTGCTGCCACACATTACCTGGCGCAACAGCAGACTCAGCGCCAGCGGTAGACGGTGAACTCCATCCTTGACCCCACTCTGGACGTCGGCCGTAGGCAGGACTTTCAGACGCCGCCGCCGCCGCTTCAGGCCGGCGAGCAGTTCCAGAGCTGGGAGATCAGCTTTCGGATGTGGGCGCAGGGTGAGGGCCTGTGGGCATACTACACCCTCACGTATGACCCCACCCTGGCTGAACAGTTGTATGACGCTGGTCGCACCGTACGTACTCTAGTCCCCGTCGCCCCTCCGGCTTCCCGCCTGGCCCTAGAGACCTTCCTCGACGACTTCACCGCTGGCGCCATTCAAGATCCTACAACCGCGTGGCACGTCCTCACTCATCCCCATCGCTAGTCAAGCAAGGCTGAGACCAGCCGTTTGCTGCGAGAGTTGAACTCCCTGTACATGGTTGAGACCGAGACGGTCGCCGCCTACTGGCTGCGAGCGGAGGACATCCTTCGTCGCCTCGGAACCTCTGCCCCACCCCCTCTGGCCGCGCTCCTCACCATCAAGCGCGGTGCCACCGACGCGTACGCGGACGTCTTCGTGCACTACTCCCAGGACGTCCTCTCCACCATGACGGCTCAGGGCACCCTCATGCCTTAGGCATACGAGCTCTTCCTCCAGATTGAGGAAGCTCGTCTGGAGTCCCGACTCCAACGCATGGAGGCTCTCGCCTCCCCTGACGTCGTCTCTGTGGCCGTCGCCTCCCCCGTCGCAGCTACCTCATCGTCGTCAGGGAAGAAGAAGCATCGGAACAAGAAAGGCAAGGGTCAACAATAGCAACTGCAGCCGTCGACCGGGTCCAACGGTGGTGGCTCGGTCGACCACAACTGTGGCCAGCCCGAGCACGAGTGGTGCACGTGCCCTCTACCGACGAACGAGACGCCCGTCATCGCCACCATGCGTTGCCAACGGGAGCGTCGTCTCGCCTCTGCCGCCATAGCGGTCACCGGCCCTGACGCCTCGGCCTCGTCCAGCAGCTCTACCACCCCGACAGCTCCGCTAGTCCAGCCGACACCAGCGTCGCCGCAGCACCATCCATAGCCGTCGGCGCTTCCGTTTCCTTCCCCGGCACAGTCTTCCTCCTACACGGGCTCCGGTGCCATCACTCCACACTCGGTCTACACTCCCGGGCCGTCCTCCCATGAGCGTCAACTGGAGCAGTTCATTGCGCTCCTGCTCGGCCTGCCTCCCCCCCAGGGAAGTGCGAGTTGCGTCACCTCCTGCTCCCTTGCCCAGCCCTGCATGACTGAGACTGAGCTGCGGTTGTGTCCCATATCCTCATCTGTCTCGTCGTCTCCTGTGGTCTTCTGTACCCCCTTCCACGATGACGTTGCATGGCTTGATGATTGGCAGTCTCGGTTCGCGTCCCCTTCCATCGCGTCTGCGTCTCTTGCTTGTTGTCACGTGACCGTTAGCGACCTGGCGACCCCGGTCCAGGACCCTGCTGAGACCTGGATCATTGACTCCGGGGCCACGTATCATATGACGGCCTCCTTTGAGGCCTTTAGTATGCTCGGTCCTGTTTGCGATGTCTCCGGTGTCTGGACGGGCTCCGGACAGGTGTTGCCTGTCCGTGGTGTTGGTGTCGTTCGTTTCCGTGGTCCTGCTGGTGATGTCTTTCCCATTGATGTCCTCTTCGTTCCAGGTCTTGAGCTCAGCCTCCTGTCCATCACTTCCCTTGACCGCATGAGCATGGACGTTGTGCACTTGCGTGGTGTTGGCATTATGTCGTTGCGTCCGTCCGGTCTCGTCGTACTGGACGCCAATGCCCGTGGCAACCTGTGGCATGTCCCTCGTCTGTCCTCCTCTCCTTCTGTCCCCTCCTCGTCGGCCGCCACAGGCCATGTGTTTGTCACCAACATCCTCTCTCCTCAGCACACTCGCCTCTTACACCGCCGCCTTTGCCACGTCCACTCTGCTGTCGTAGATAGCATGCTCCGTACCTAGCCGGCCAAGGGCCTTGACCCAGAGACTTTCCCTCTCCCGTGCCCCACAGAGTGTATTGATTGCGCTCAGGGTAAGATGCACTGGTCCACATACTGTTTCTCTTCCTCTCGTGCATGCGCCCCTCTCGATCTGGTCCATTTTGATATCATGGGCCTTCTCCCCATCGACTCCGTCGAAGAGCATGGCCGTTGTGTTCTCACCGTCACTGACGACTATTCTCGCTACCGCTGGGTCTTTTGCCTTCGGCAGAAGAGCCATGTCGCCCGAGCCATCCAGGAATGCTTGATCTTGCGGAGTGCGAGTGTGGTCGCTCTCTTCGCCGCTTTCGCTCCGATCATGGTGGTGAGTACATGGGAGAGACCACGACCTTTCTCACCTCCCGTGGTATCCACCATGAGACGTCTGTGCACTACACGCCTGCCCAGAACGGCGTCTCCGAACGGTGGAACCGTGCCATGGCTGACGCCGTCCGTACCATGCGAGTCGAGTCTGGTCTCTGCGATGGCTTCTATTTTGAAGCCATGGCCTACATGACATGGGTCTAGAACCGGATTCCCCACGGTCCCCTTCCCCGCCAGTCCATGCCGTACCAGCATTGGTGCAGTCAGCGCGCTGACTTCCGCCCGGCTCGCGTCTGGGGCTGCGTGGCCATTGTGTGGCTGCCCGTCCCACAGCAGGGCGGCAAGCTCGCCCCCCGCGGACGTCCCTGCACCGTCCTCGGTGCCTCTCGTCAGTCCAAGGCCTGACGCTTTAGGGATCCATCCCGGCACTGCATCGTCGAGTCCTGTGATGCCCTCTTCTTCGAGGACCTGTTTCCTCGTGACCTCATTCGCTCCGGCTCGTCCGTGTCCATCCCGTCGCATGGAGGAGTGGTGAGCCCTTCCTCCATCCTGCCGCTTCCGGGTGACACATCCCTTTGTCCCTCTGAGCCGATAGCCCCAGTCGCATCCGCTGGCCCCTCTGAGCCAGTGGCCCGGGTTGCGCCCACTGGCCCCTCCGGGCCGGCAGCCTCAGTCGCGTCCATTGGCCCCTCCGGGCCCGCAGTCCCGGTCGCGCGCATTGGCCCCTCCGGGCCGGCAGCCCCAGTCGCGTCCACTAGGCCCTCTGGGCCTGCAGCCCCAGTGGCGTCCACTGGTCCCTCCAGGCCGGCGGCCCCGGTCGCGCCCACTTGCCCCTCCGGGCCGGCAGTCCTAGTCGCGTCCACTTGCCCCTCTGGGCCGGCAGCCCCAGTCGCGTCCACTGGCCCCTCCGGGCCGGCAGTCCCAGTCGCGTCCATTGGTTCCTCTGGGCAGGAAGTCCCAGTCGCGTCCATTGGCCCCTCCGGGCGGGCAGCCCCGGTCGCGCCCACTGGCCCCTCCGGGTCGGCAATCCCAGTCGCGTCCACTGGCCCCTCTGAGCCGACAGCCCCAGTCGCATCCATTGGCCCCTCCGGGCCAGCAGCCCCGTCCGCCTCCGTTGGTCCGTCGGACTCAGTGCCATCTCCTGCCCTGCCACGCTACACACGTGGCCCAGGCGGCAGCCTTCAACCCACGCCGTAGGTGAGCGCGCGGACCGTCGCACCGCGCTCCGTGGCGCTTCAACCCCCTGTGGCTCCACGTGTCTCCTCCACTCCCACGATTGTGAGTGGGGATCCTGGCACCAAGGCCCTCGGCCTGACCACTTCGGCCATCATTGCAGACCTTCACCCAGGCTCTGCACTAGGGTACGTCATGCTTAATCATGAGCATCGGCATGCTATTGTGGCTGCACTCGCGGGCATACCATCTGGAGCTCGAGATGCACACGTCCTCTCTGTTTGCTCCACAGCAAGCCCGGAGGACCTAGCCACCTTGCGCAAGGCACGAGCCTCTCCTGAGGCCGCACACTGGGACACTGCCTGCGTCGATGAGCTCGCTGCCATTCGACAGCACCATGTGTACGACCTCGTCGAACTTCCTCCGGGTCGGAAGGCCATCGGCGCCAAGTGGGTCTTTCGGCGCAAGTGGAAGCCCGACGGGTCCTTGGATAAGTACAAGGCGCCCCTCATAGCCAAGGAGTTTGCCCTGATCCCTGGGGTGGATTACGACCAGAGATTTGCCCCAGTTAGCCGGTTCTCCACTTGCCGGGCGCTCTTCAGCCTGGTTGCCCAGCATGGGTGGGAGATGCATCAGATGGACGTGAGCAACGTTTTTCTCCATGGCTGACTAGAGGGTGAGGAACTCTACATGGTGCAGCCCCCAGGCTTCGATGATGGAAATGGGAGAGTCTGACAGGTGCGGAAGGCCATCTATGGCGTGAAGCAATTGCCTCGGTGCTGGAACCAGGAGATCAGCAACACGTTCCTTCGCGGCGGCCTCCAGTGCGGCACAGCTGACCCCCCACTGTTTGTCAGTCCTTGAGGCCAGAATTTTTCTGCTGTTCTGGTTTACGTCGACGATCTCCTCATCACGTTGCCAGACACGGCTGCCATCCAGCGTGTCAAGGACTTGCTGCACGTCACCTACCAGATGAAGGATCTCGGATCTGCCCGATTCTTCTTGGGCATGGAGCTCGAGCATGATCGCTCCCAGGGCGTCCTGCACATCCTCGAGGCCACCTATGTGCAGACTCTGTACACCCGCTTTGCGGATGACGTGGCACTTGTGCCGAGCGCATCTTCACCCATGTCACGTGATGGCAAGGTAAAGCTGAATTGTCCTGACTCAGCTATTATGGGGAAGCAAGTTGACGTGACCTTGTACATGCGAGTCATCGGGTCACAGATGTTCCTGGCGATGACGACGCGTCCCGACATCGCGTTCGCTGTCAATCTCCTGGCCTAGTTTTCTCAGGAGTTGCGTCACCTCGACTTCGAGGTCGCGATCCGAGTACTGCGCTATGTCGTCTCGACTCCTCGGCGAAGTCTCATGTTCTGCCGCCAGCCGTCTGTTGTCGTAGTTGGCTACACCGACAGTGACTGGGACGGCAGCCTGGACGGTAAGAGTCGCACAGGCTGGATCTTTCTGATTGGCGGCACAGTTGTGTCTTAGCGCAGTGGCAAGTAGGGGTGCATTGCACGCAACACTGCTGAGGCTGAGTACGTGGCCCTCGGTTCAGGCACATGTGAGAGTGTGTGGTTGCGTCGTCTGTTGTCCGAGTTGCGAGAGTCTGTCACATCCATCACGTTGCATTGTGACAATGAGAGTGCCATGGCCATCGCCGATAATGACGGCGTGCATCATACACGCACAAAGCACATCAACGATGAGTATCACTATGTGCGTTCGTTGTTGCATGACTGCAACATCAGCATCGTGTGGGTTGAGACAACACGGCAGCTGGCTGTCTTCTTGACCAAGACACTAATGCGCGACTCGTTCAAGAAGGCTGTGAGTTCAGTTGGCGTGTGTCCGTGAGTGACTCTCTTTGTCCCTGCCTGCGTCTCTGCGTGACCTGGGGGAGTCTGGTTGTTGACTGTGTCTCTGCCCGCACATGTGCACTACGCCTGTGAGTCATGGGGGAGTGTTGCTTTTCGTGTATCTCTCATTGTACTCTGTTGTGTCCTCCCGGCTTGTGTACATTGGCGTGCAGATGACTGACAGCGAGACTCAACGCTGCTGGAGTGTCGTTCGGTGGAGCTGACGCACACTGAGGCCTACTCAGTTCGCTAGAGCCTCCTCCCTCTGGCGATGCGCTTAGCTCCATCGGCAGGCCTCCTCGGCGGTCGGGCCGCCGGCGGTCACTGCCACTGTAGATGCTGTCTACATGCAGTCAGCGGTGCTTCTGGTCATGCCATTGCATCTGCAACATCATGTTGTGCCTAGGGTCCATGTTTCTTATTGTGTGGCCCTGTTTGACATCACTGACTGTCGTAGGCACTGCCCGGGTTTGGGCAGCCGTAACTCTTTGCTTCAATTTTTTTAGCTGATTCTGACCGCACGACTACGTTCGCAGCGTCGGTATTATGGTATGGTCCAGTTTTTAGGCCAAACGGACGACACCGGGGTTTTGGGCTGTCGGGCGTCTGGCAGGGCTCACCAAGAAAACCCTGCCTGCCAGAAAATAGGCCTAGGACTATTTTCTGATTGGCTGGTTAGCTGAGTAACAAGTTCTACACTAGTGGGGGGGAACTAGAACTTGGAGGGGTCTCCCATTGTTTCTCATTCTTCATTCCTAATCAGTCACTTTCAGTTTTCAGCTTCTTTCTAGCGCTAACACTGGCGCACACATTTTTGAGTAACAAACCCAGAGCTTCCAGACTCTAGAGCAACAGACTGAGGGGGCAGCAGACTTAAGCAACGAGCGTGGAAGCCCGCATGCTGCATCAACAATGCTATTGCCCAAACGTGCCGCCTAGCATTTCTAGTTTTGTTTATGCCTCGTTTGGATCGCATCAATACTCACGGCTGCTACCCTTGTAGTTGACTATCATATATGCCGATCGGTAAGCAGGTTCAAGCAAATGGATGCGGGTGACCCGTAACATTGTGTCTCTGTCTTTCACTTTAATGGTTATGGGAACTACTCGGAGCGAAAAGTCGCCCGTGAACGGATAGGACGCAACCATCACATAACTATTTTTTCACTTCGCTTTGTGTCAAGTAGATTTACGATGACATCCACAAACTTCTTTTGAGGAGTCCATGCAAATCCCGTCTTTATGAAAAGCAAAGTTCATTCATCTAGTATCCATCCGCATCGCTTATTGTTCGTCGAACTTGAAGTGCTGGTTCTCAACGAATCTTTAGACATCCACCTGCGCACGTAGCAGTCACATAAATAGTGTGACTATTTGTGTGGACAGTCGAGTACCTTCTTTGTGACTATTTGCCTAGACGCTAGTGAACGGAATCTATTACTTTTGTCAGGGTGGCTGCCACCATGGCCACGATTGATAAAAAACAGGCATTCGACAGAATGGCGCTTCCAGAATCGGAGTTTCTGCTTCACAAGGACCTAGTACAGCATCGAGGACAAACGACAAAAGGCGGTCGTGACCTCGTGTCCAAGGTGGGATTGAAACAGGCACCTCTCGTAATTTTATCCTACATATATATGTATATACATATATGACGCTTGAGAAGTTCACTATCAGCAGTAAGTGTACTTTGATGACGAGTGTCGAAACGATCGAACATATGTATTCATATATATGTATGTATGTTTGTATGTATGTATGTTTGTATGTATGTATGTATGCATCCATGCATGCATGCATGTATGTATGTATGTATGTGTGTGTGTGTGTGTGTGTGTATGTATGTATGTATGTATGTATGTATGTATGTATGTATGTATGTATGTATGTATGTATGTATGTATGTATGTATGTATATATGTATGTATGTATGTTTACGTATGTATATGTATATACACATATATGTATATATATACACATATATATACATATATATACATATATATATATATACAAGTGTCGAGTTACAAATGAAGCATAGTGAGGGTCGTTGGGTCGAATGTCGAGCGACATGTACGGAGTCGCGTCGTGAGTGGTCGGATTCGAGAACGTCCGCCGAGAAATAGGGGTTCTTCAAGAATCGACGGTGAAGATGCGCAATGCATCTTTATAGATCCAGATTCTTCGTGAAGCGTCGAGAATTCCACCAAAAGGTCGTGAAACTTCTGTTCGTAGGTTCGCGAGAGTGGTGGAAACTGTCAAAAGGTTCGAGAATATCCATTCAAGGCGAGGTAGTTGGCTAGTTTGCCCTCGGCCGTTGGAGTGAATATCGTGGTCCTCGCGATGCGATAGATTGTTTGCGTAATAACAGAAATACCCACTCGATAAGATTAGGGACTCGTGTATGTCTGGTGCGTACCACTTCCCCCCCTTGTAGCGGCGACATCCCTGTGCACGTACAGATGTGGCCCGGAGACGGCGATATAGCCGTAGATGAGATGATCGACGTCTATGAGATTGTCGTAGGGTTCCCAGGTGTTATGTGCGACATCGTAGCCGTGCCACTTGACAAGATATTTTCTCATCTTGCCTCGTCGTCTATGATTGAGGATGTCCTCAATGACGTAATCTGTGTCTTCGTCCACTTGGATGGGAGGCGGAGGAGGGACATCCCTGTCAGGGAAGTTCTCTCCGGAGTCTCGGTAGTGCTTGAGTCTGCTAACATCTGTAGACAAGCCTGCTGGACTAGCAAGACACAGTACGCAGGTGCAAGGAGCCAAGTAGGGCCAAGAACGGCCATGGATTGCTTGACGCAATTTAGAAAACCTGGAACAACAAAAAAGGGTCACAGCAGTACGAGCTGTTAGGTGACGGGTAGCGAGCAAGCGAGTTGCGAGCTCAGTCTCGCTCGCTACCACCTGTCCACAATAAACAAATCCTGTCAATCCTGTCAAGAATTCAGAAAGGAATAAGTTGTGGGTGTGCACCTATAACGGATTCGACGGAATCCTTGGCCGACTAGGCCAAAACCGCGGTGCTTGAGGTTCTCTGACCCTCAAGCCATCCCGTCTCACCGCCCACAGTCCTAGGTGACCCGGCTCAAGCCACGTGGCTCCTTCGACCGGTCAGCGTAGCACTGCCAGGATACACTCCCCCCACTAGGAGTGAGAGCCGCCTCGGCATCTCTGGTAATCCCGATGTGGGATTCGAGCCCTGGAGCTCTAATACCAATGTAACGGATTCGACGGAATCCTTGGCCGACTAGGCCAAAACCGTGGTGCTTGAGGGTCTCCGACCCTTAAGCCATCGCGTCTCACCGCCCATTGTCCCAGGTGACCCCGTTCGAGCCACGTGGCTCCTTCGACCGGTCAGCGTGGCACTGCCACGCTACAACACCCAACTTGGTGAGCAACAACATCAAGCACGAGTCTGCTGCATGTGATAATCAGGACGTGGTTTGTGGCCACATAAATTCAGGTGTGTAGTCGTGCAGCCAGGTCACCACGGTGAGGTCGTCAGAGGAGTCGTCTCTCTCTGGTTAGTCACCTGCATCGTGAGGTGAGTGTACAACGAGGCCAGAGGTCACTACGTGGTACTGTCACACATATCAATACTCCCCTATGACCCACAGCCGACACAAACTCGTACACTCACAACACGACACAGACGTCACGAGACGTGACACATGACTGAATTGTACCCAAGCATTGGCATGACACATCAACCAGGAGCATCACAGGAACATAGCAACCCAACAGAGTGAACTGCAATCTTGAACACATTGTTGCTTAGTGCCTTCGTGAGGAAGTCAGCTCGTTGCTGTCGGGTGTCAGCGGAGACAATCTAGATGTCGTCTGCAGCCACACGCTCACGCACAAAATGATGTTCCACATTGATATGCTTTGTGCGAGTGTGATGCATTCCATCATTCTTAGCAATAGCTTTTGTGCTTTAGTTGTCACAGTGCAAAGTGATGCAGTGGATGGGAATACGCAAATGCTGCAACAAGCGACACAACCAAACAGTCTCACAGATGCCTGCACCAAGCGTGACATATTTGGCCTCACTAGAGCTGCGTGCGACACAACGCTGCTTGTCACTTTTCCATGAAATGGCTGTCCCACTAACAAGAAAGACATAACCAATGCGATTGCGATCATCTGCATCATGCGCCCTATCATTGTCAGTGTAGCCATCGACGACCACTGACGGCTGTGCCTGGTAGTAGAGGCCCGCTCACGTAGTGCATACTTGACGTCGCGCAACGCAGCCTCCATGTGGCATGCTCTCGGGCACTAGGAGAACTGGGCAAGGAAGTTCACAACAAAAGCGACGTCTTCTCTGGTGGTGGTAGCCAGGTACATCAGGGAGCCTATGACTCGCAGCTAGTTTGTGACATCCACTAGCTCCCCCAGCTTTGATACATCCAGAGTTTTCATCAGCCTTTGCCCAACAGGCGTCATCCGTGTTGATGTAGTGGACACGACCTCAAGCAGGCTGGCAAAGCGCTCCCCCAGGCTCCTGACATAAGCCGCCTGGTGAACGTGAAGGATACGACGAGCACGATCTCGCTCAAGCTCCATGCCAAGAAAGAGACGTGCTAGACCCAAATCTTTCATCTTGTACGCAGACTGCAGCAGAGACTTCAAAGATGACACTGCCTCTTGACTGGGGGAGGAAATCAACAAGTCATCGACGTAGACGAGGATGGCAGCAAACGGTGTAGACCGAGGTGTAATGAAGAGGGAAGGATCCACTGTGCTGCGTTGGTACCCCCCTTTTTCAAGGGTGGAGGTGATCTCCTGGTTCCAACACCATGGCTACTGTTTGAGCCCATAGAGGGCCTTCCGCAGTCTCCAAACTCTGTCGGTGCCATCCGAGAACCCTGGGGGCTACACCATATAGATCTCATCATTCAATCTTCCATGCAAGAAGGCATCGTTCACGTCCATTTGCTCGAGCTCCCAATCATGGTGTACTACGAGACTTAGGAGGGCGTGAGCCGTAGTGTATCATTCGACGGGAGCAAATGTCTAGTCGAAGTCAACCCTGGGGACTTGAGAGAACCCCTTGGCGGTGAGACGTGCCTTGTACTTGTCGAGTACACCGTTGGGTTTGTACTTCCGACGGAAGACTCGGCGGGTATCGATGGCCTTATGGCCGGGCGGCAGATCGACCAGCTCATACACAACATGATCGTCGAGGGCTCTGAGCTCATCCCGCATCGTAGCCTCCCATTGTTGTGTGTCTGGTGCCATGCGTGCCTGTCGAACTGTGGTCAGATCAGGCAACGTGGGTATGGAGGCAACTGTTGCATGGCACGCAGCGATGCTGCCAAGAATGGCAGTATGAAGAGTGCACTCATGTTCCGTCCGGAACAGTGTGTAGCCGAGGGCCGAGCTAGGGTGGAAAACCCCTGTCGCCAAGCCCAAGGCATCCATGCCGGTTGGCAAGGCTGGTGACTGTGCAGGTTGGGACTGAGAAGGACGGACAGAGGGCACAGAGAAACTGGAGGAGCACGTGGGAAGTGCGTGAAGATGCCCATCACGGACAAATGGAGACACATGTGCCGGACGGAGAGGGTCTCCGGACGACGGCGAGTCAGGAGGAGAATGAGTGGGCACGAGAGTGTGTGGACTGGATGGGGCCGCAGAGGAGTGTGCAGGGGCCCTGAGGATGAAATAGACGACAGGGACCCTGAGGACGATGTGGACACGGTGCCGGACACCGGAGGACGCTTGATGGGTGAAGGCTGCTGGGGAGATGCATTAGGAGGGACCATATGGAAAACTTCCTCCCGTAACCGACAGAGTAGTAGAAGGGGGTCAGCGGTCGAGGGACGACTGAGGTCACGGAGAAAGGTGGACTCCAAGAATAAGGCATCACGAGACTCAATGACATGCTGGTGCTCAGTGTCCCAGAATTGCCATGCCTTGGACTGCGTAGAAACACCCAAGAAGGGGTAGAGGCGACCACGCGGGGAGAGGTTCTCGTCGCGGAGATCCTTAGGCAGCCAGTCAGACGCAACGCAACCCCACACGCGCGCAAGGCGAAGGTCAGCGCGCGTGCCATACCAGCGTTCAAACGGAGTGATAGTGCGAAGGAGTGGACCGTGGGGAACACGGTTCCAGACCCAGGTCATGTAACTCATGGCCTCAAAGACGAACATGGGGGAGAGGCCGGGCTCAGACAAGAGGGTGCGAACACCATCCGCAAGCATCCGATTCCAACGCTTAGAAACCCCATTCTGTTGGGGTGTGTAGGAAGCAGAGGTCTCCAGGCACACCCCTTTGGATGGAAGGAGCCGGGCGGTGGGTCCTAGGAACTCACCGCCCCGGTCACTGCGAAAAACCCACAGTGAGCGCTGACATGCTCGTTCAGCTTGCACCAGCCAAGACTCAATGACATCACAGGCATCACTCTTTTGACGAAGAGCGAAGACCCAACATAAACGGGAGAAGTCATCAGTAAGGCAAAGTACGAATCAACAGACACCCCCAAGGAACTCGTGAGGGAGAGGACCCAAGGTGTCTGCGTGGATGAGGTCAAGGGGGTGGGAGGTCTGGGAGCCAGACGAGGCAAACGGAGAGAATTTTGCCTTGGGCACAGTCAAGACAATTGGAGGGACAGGGTGAAGGAAAGGTGGAAGGAGGGAGTCCAACAACGGGCTGGAGCTTAAGCATGCTAGTGACGACGGCAGTGTCTACATGACCAACACTGTAATGCAAGAGACGAACAGCCTCAGGGGAGAGAGAGGGTACGACATGGACGAGGGAGGATCCAATAGAAGCGGCAGAGGGGGCAAGAAGAGGAACACGGTAAATCTTGCCACACTTGACACCGAGCAAGACGATGCTGCTGGAGGGACGAAGCCGGACCGTGCCAACACCATGACTGGATGAGAAATCCATGCCCTGATCATCAAGGGAAGGCACTGACATCACCTGAGCTCCAAACATGGCACATACAGAACGTTAGGAAGAAACAGTACTCTGTTGGGACCAACAGAACGGACAACACCAACGCCCTGGATGGGGAGAAACTGGCCGGATCCATTCCGCACAAAGCGAAAGGAGCTGACGGGACCCAACGAGACGAATGCAGAACGGACAAACGTCATGTAGTGGGTGGATCCCGAGTCAAGGACCCAGAAGCCACGGGAGACACGAGCGTGAGGGAGGACGCCATTGGTGGCAATAGTGCCAATGGAGGGAAGAGACGTAGAACACACAGAAATACAGTAAGGAAGAAAGACAGACTGCCAATGCTCGACCCAAGGGACAGACGCAGACGGTGACCCAAGAACATGGCCGGGAGGGTCCCCATGAAGAACACTGTCAGTCTGATATGCAAGACCTCTGGCCAACGATGTCACACTCTCACCTCCCTGATCGTGAAGGTGAAAACGTTGGAGGAGAGACTGCTCCAGCTGGCACTCGCCGTCGACCGAAGGTGCAGACGATGGAGGAGAAGACCTTGAGGAAGGAGGAAACCAAGGAGGAGCAACGTAGACAGGCAAGGGAGGGCGGCATACACTGGTATTCCATAGGATGGCGGCCATCCCCAGGGGTACGGGACCAATGGAGCGGGCGCAAGACCAGCGGTAGAGTAGACTTGAGCAGAGGAGGAGCTGGTGGTCCGGGAAGTGGTGCTGGAGCTAGAGCTGGAGCTGGTGGCAGAGGAAGAGGAACCACCAGTGCGCGCCCAATGTGCACGCATGGTGCATGCAAAGCGGAGGTTGTCAAGGGGTGCGGGGCACGTATGAGCAGAATGCTCGAAGGATCAGCAGTTCTAGCAGACTACTTCACCAGGAACACAAGATGGAGGTTTGTCCTTGGTCCTCCCTCTGCCCCGGCCACGACCGCATCCACGACCATGGCCTTGTGAGGCAAGACTTGCGGCCGTAGAGGTGGAAGGTAAAGATGAGGTGGTGGAGGCAGATGAAGAGGCAGGAGAGGGAGAAGAGGAGGGAATGGTAACAGCGGCCACTATTGTGCGGTGTATGCGTTTGTTTTGGAGGATGGTCCACCAGGCAGCAAGACGCTTAGATGTGAAGTCTTAAAGCGCACCCACACCAGGCGGCGACTCGGGAGGCACTGGTTGAGAGGCAAGACGCCGCAGCTCATCATCCTTGACGTCACGAAGAAGATCGGACAGTTTGGGGATCAACCCATTGACCATGGTATAGACAGCAGACAGTTGCCTTGGGGCAGCCTTGTCAAGCTCGCGAAGCAATTTGAGACCGCGAGCCCGATAAGCATCTGTCGTTTCATTAGCACGCATTAGGAGCGTGTTTAATTGGACGGTGAACGCACTTTGAGCTGCCTGACCAGTGAATGTATTGCGACAACGCAACATGGTCTAAGCACCGACTGGGTCAGCCAGACGCTAAACAATAGGGTCAGCATTGTAGTTCCCGACACCGTCGACTAAGGCTTCTGGCACAGCAGCAATAAGGGCACGGATGGTGCACGCACACTCGGCGGCATCAGGGGTGAAAGGGTTGACTGATGGGAAGTAGTACTCCCATAAGTGTTCTCCCTATGCTCAAGCACTGAAGCGGATCTCCCAGGAGGAGAAGGCAATGCCAGGTGCTAGGGCTGGAGGTTGGGAGAAGAAGTCATGCTGGCGAGGGACAACAGGGGGGCTTGCGGTACATGAGGGGGCAACGCTGTGTGCAACAGATGGAGTGGACGCGGTAGCAACACTGGTGCCAGCAGTAGTAGCAGCAGAAGGGTCTGACACATCAGGGAGACGCTTCAGCACAATGGTGGCGACCTCATCAGAAAAGGCCGTGCGATTATCATTCGCGACCTTAAGGTGATCTTCAGCCTTGCGCTGAAGATCAGCGCGAGGCGTTCAACTCACGCTGCAGCTCAGCTATGACTGACTCGTCGTCACGAGGCATGGTTACGACGATGAGGACCTGCGTGAAAATTTTCGGCAGAGTTTCCCAAGCCCTAGTGGGTGTGGGAAAACTGGGATGCCCAAGGCACGTGGGAGCTGTGCTGCATGACAACCCAACCCCGATCAGGTACACAAGCCACCCTACAGAAGGGAGAGGTAGAGAACCAGCAAGAGGGGCAGGTGCATGGAGAACCCTCACGCACTAGTAGGAGGTGAGGGGACGTGAAGTGAGGAACAGCGGTAGCTACAACGACAGAGAGGACAGACACTATGGAAGCAACTGGGACTACTATGGCAAGTGCACCGGTAGAAAGAGTTGCCCCCACGGTAGTGAGGGCAACAGCTATGGAAAAAGTAGCTACAATGAGGCTGGTGGCGGCTGATGGTGTAGAAGTAGCTGTTGTGACGACGATGGCTGTGGAGGTGCTGACAGCGAATGCAGCAGAGGAGATAGCAGGTGCTTTAGTGGCTATTACAGAGGCAATAACATAAGTAGTTGTAGCAATCTGTGTGCCGAGATCTGTAGCTACTACTGCAATAGGACTTGCTACAATTGCTACCTCTGTATACGACTCTGTTACCCGCCCCGCCGAAGTGGAGGCGGGAGCGCGAGATGCGTGAGCTGCAGCGACAAATGTGGCGGCAGTTGCAGTAGCAGCGTCGATCACTGCTATGGCTGCACGTTTGAGTCAGCAAGAGGTCAACGGTGTTGTGGTCCAGGAGAGCGCGCAAGCTTGCCGCAGTGGCGTCTGCCTCAGGGGCGGTGTGCTGCTGAACCCCCCCAAGAGTCTAGGGATGTGAGGGGCTTACCGGAATGTGTGCCGCACTTGAGGACGATGGTGTAGTGACCGCGGCGGCATGCGGCTTGCGGTGACATTGGCGTGCAGAACGATCCCCAGTACGCTCACGTGCTAGAGCCATGCCCGATGTCTCGAGGTGAGCCAGCGTGGCTGATGGCGCCACCAAGGTGGTGTTGTTTCCGCGGATTAGAGGGTGCAGCTGTGCCGGCCGCTGCTGTTGTTGCACGTTCGGTTGTGAAGAGCTGCTGCGGACCTCGGCTGCTACGAGCAATAGCTGCCGCGAGCCTAAACTATTGCGGGCCTTGGCTGTGAAGAGCAGCAGCTGTTTCGGGCCTAAGATGTTGTGGGCCTAAACTGTTGCTGGCCTTGCCTGTAAAGAGTAGAAACTACTGTGGGCCTCGGCTGCTGCAAGCAGTAGCTGCTGCGGGCCTCGGCTGCTGAGGGCCTCGGCTATTGCGTGCCTCGGCTACAGCAAGCCTTGGATGCTCTCAGCCTTGGCTGCTGTTGGACGTGCAGCTGTGAAGCGTTGTTGCAGACCTCGGCTGTTGTGAGCAACGACTGCCGCGAGCCTAAACTGTTGCGGGCCTTGGCTGTGAAGAACAGTAGCTATTGTTGGCCTAAGCTGCCGTGGGCCTAAGCTACTGTGTCCCTAAACTGTTGCGGGACTTGGCTGTGAAGAGCAATAGTTGCTGCGGGCCTCGGCCGTCGCAAGCAACAACTGCTGCGGGCCTCGGCTACTGAGGGCCTCGGCTGCTATGTGCCTTGGCTATTGCGAGCATTGGCTACTACGGGCCTTGGCTGATATTGCAGTCGCATGATAGGCTGCTGCCGGGAATGTGGCAGTGGGCCGGGTCCCTGCTGTGTTTCACGGCACTTGATGGGTACTACGAGGGACTTCTGCAATAGTCAGCTGTGGTTAGGTCCACAGTTGACGGATGGAGCCGATGTCAACGTCCCGACTGTGCAAGAGGCTAGCCGCCGAGAGTGGCGGGAAGCCTGAGCGGCAAGACAGCACGGCAGCCTAGAAGCAACGTGCCTGCTTCCTTGCTCACTTGGCTGTGATGGACAGATGGTACGCGGGATGTAGTAGGTCGTGACGTCAAGAGCAACTGCCACGATTGCAGTCCAGGAACGAGGTCGGCGGAAGAGTAAGCCGACGGTGGAAGAGCCTGTTCTCCCGTGAAGCTGCTCTGATACCAATAGACCAGCCTGCTAGACTACTAAGACAAAGTACGCAGGTGTAAGGAGTCAAGTAGGGCCAAGAATGACCATGGATTACTTGACGGGAGTTAGAAAACCTGGAACAACAAAAATGGGTCACAGCCGTACGAGTTGTTAGGTGACTGGTAGCGAGCGAGCAAGCTGCAAGCTTGCTCTCGCTCGCTGCCCTCAAGCTGTGGGTGATTGAACCACCTGTCCACAATAAACAAATCCTTTCAAGCCTGTCAAGAATTCAGAAAGGAATAAGTTATGGGTGTGCACCCAAATTGGCGAGCAACAGCATCAAGCACGAGTCTGCTGCATGTGATAATCGGGACTTGGTTTGTGGCCACATAAATTCAGGCGTGTAGTCGTGCAGCCAGGTCACCACGGTGAGGTCGTGAGAGGAGCCGCCTCTCTCCGGTCAGTCACCTGCATCGTGAGGTGAGTGTGCAACGAGGCCAGAGGTCATTACGTGGTACTGTCACACATATCAAAAACATGGAACAGCGGAGGGACTTGCATTGTGTTGGTGAGTTTGAGTCGTGCAACCACAGGGGTTTGCATGCGCTCGATCTCAAATGGTCCCAACCATGAGGGTTTGAGCTTTGAACAGTCGGATCCTCGAAGCTTGATGTTCGCCGAGTTGAGAAGGACTCGATCACCAGCGACAAAGATGTCGTCGTTCAGCTGCTCGCTTCATCATTGCTTGTATCTTCGTGAGAGTCTGCCGTGTTTCCTCCCAGACGGTGGTGAATTCTCCTCGTTGAACGTCGACTACTGGAATATTGCCGCAACTTTGTTGTCCAATTGGTGTGGCCGGGAGTTTGCCGTACACCACTTCAAATGGAGTTTTACCCATTGCGGTGGGAACTATTGAATTATATGCAATTTCGGCAGTCGCGAGTTTTCGTCCCCAATCCGTCCCATGAGGTTCGCATTTTGTTCGGAGCACTTTTTTTAGCGTCTGCTTTGTTCGCTTGGTTTGACTGTCGGTTTGAGGATGGAACACCGTTGAAAGTTGAATTCTGCTTCCGTAGTGAGTCATCAATTCGCGCCAAAAACGGCCGGTAAATCCACCGTCTCTATCGCTTGTGATGGTTCTTGGCACGCCGTGTGGCCATACGATGTTGTTTAGAAACAATTGTGTTGTTTCCACGGCGGTGACGATGATTGTCGTTGGGATGAAGTGGGGCATTTGAGAAAACCTGTTGATAACCACGAGGATTATGTCATATCCCTCGGGCGTGACTGGTAATTCCGTGACGAATTCCATTGGAACAAGAATAGGCTGCAGAAGTCCGGTTAGCCTCGTGCGATGAGATTTCTGTCGCTGACAGATGTTTCATATCTTGTAGAAGTTGGCCACGTCGGATTGCATCTTGTCCCACCAGTAGTTTTTCGCCAGCTTCTTTACGGTCTTGTACTCTCCAAAACGTCCACCTGGATCGGTGTCGTGGAATTCTTCGTGCAGCATACGGCGAAGTTCATCGTTCGGGGGAACGGCCACCTGGCGAGTGAAGCATCGTTGTCTGTAGGATGCATAAAACCAGAACTTGGATTTATCATATCCGCCGTGTTGGTCGTAGCCTCGTGCGAATAATCTCTCGAGGTAGGGGTCTCGCTATAGTTGTAGGGTTGCAACATCAGTCATTAAATTTGGTCGGTGGCTGAGTGCGTCCGTGGGATTGGCTGTGCCTGGCCGGTACTCGATTTCGTAGTCAAACCCAGACTGAAGGAACTCCATCTATCGGGTTTGACGTCGGTTGAGATTCGGCTACGTCTTCAAGTATTTCAGTGCATGGTGGTCGGTGCGCACGACGCATCGGCGACACTCCAGGTAATATATCCACGTCTTGAACGCATGCACGAGCGCCATCATCTTCTTTTCATGGACCACGTAGTTGAGTTCCATTCCTCATAGTTTTTGAGACATGTAGGCGACTGGTTGTTCGCCGCTCGTCGATGTCTCGCTGAGGAGGTAGGGTTTTTGGGAGTTCTTTGAGGAAGACGTTCGCAAACTCCTCGATGAGTGGTGCGAACTCTTCCGGTACCATCATGAAATTCGTTGAGGCTGATGAGGCCAACGATGAGTCAGCTGCTGCTACACCCACTTCTCTCATTGGCTTGACATGTATGAGCCATGCACGAGCTCCTCGTCGTTTACAGTGCTTGGCCACGTTGAGCGGTATCGGCTGTATCAATTATCATTTTTTGGCTTCCGTGACTTCTTCTACAGCTTCTACCTCTACTGCTTCCACTGTCGGCTTCCTTCCCACACGCAGAAGTTGTCATTTAGCACCATCGATCTCCACGTAGACATTGTCGCTGTTCCAGTCGACCTGCGGATTTTGCCGGTACAGGAAATCTCGTCCAAGGATGATTTTGTGGTCGCTCATTGGACAAGACCTCTAGACCGCTACATCCATAGATCCCCCAATTGTAGTCGTAGTGGTTCTTGGAGTGTCTCTATATACATTCTCCTATCAACAGTTTTTCCTTCAAACACCCCTGCTTCGGTTTGCAAACCCAGCTTGCAAACCATGACATTGCTTACGAAGCTATGTGAAACTCCTCCATCCAATAGTGCCGGTACCATTCTGCGACTTCTGCAACCTCGAGGCTGAACTTTCAGCAGGATCGCCGGTTGGTCGTCCTTGTACCCTCGTCAAACTTTGCGGTCTCAGAAACCCCCTGCGGCGATGTTAGCCATTCAGATGGGCGATCGTTTGACGCAGATCGCATCTCATGGACAAGAGTCACGCATTTTACTTCCAACGGCGTCGAGGAGTCCGTAGACTAGTTCTTTTCATTTCCGCAATAATTGTGGTTAGGAGGTTGCCAGCCGTAGGATGCTTAGATCCTACCATTGTAGTCGGCACTGTCGATCCTTTCTGTTGCTGCAATTATCCGCGGGAAGTCATTTTGGATGCCAAAAACAATGATTGCTGGCCAAATATCTCGTTTGAGGTCGTTGTTGTAGTGAAAACAAAGTTCGTGGGGGGCGATGTCTACTCTGCTGATAATCTCATGGAATCTCCCCGTATGCTCTGCCATGTTGGACTGTTGACGTAGACATTGGAGCTTGTACTGTGCGTTTGACTTCTCGTTCAGTCGTCCAAAGCGTGCAAGCATTGCGTGCGCGAATTCGTTCCAATCGGTTGGTTGCGTCAGCGCCTCTTGCCACTGTGAGTTGATCTGCTCCAAGGGTAGAACGCCTGTGGTCAATGATGTGAGACGGGTGCGGTGAGCTGTTGATGATGTTCCGCCGGTCTCCTGCTATCGTTGGATGGTCTTTAGGTCAGACCACCAATTAAACACCGTGCCACGCAAAAGCGCGCTCGCGAGGTCAAATTTCTTTTGAGTTTGCAGGATGGAACCATTCTGGTGGAGCCGGACAAATTTTTGGTTCGCTCGAGAGTTGAGATTTCCTCTCGTCGAGCACCGTTTCACGCGTGCTTGTATTGCAAAGAGCCTCCATTGTGACGTTTAATTGTTGGAGCAGGTGGTTGTTGATGCCCTCGAATGCGGAGATCCTGTTCGCCAGTTCCTCGTTCATCCACGCTTGTCATCCAGTGCCACCTGTCGTCCCTGCTATCGTCATCGAGGCTATCGGTAGGGGCGGCTGGTTCATCGCTGTCGGGTCCATGACCAGATTGGTCGCCAAAGCCGTAGGAGTAGTTCCAGCTGCCGCAAAGCCTGCCCCGCCAGCATTCATTGTCGCTTCACGATTCGCATGCATCGGCATGTTCTGCTCCGCCATCACCAAAGTCGTCACCAAAGACCCGCTGCTGGTTGTCAGTTGCGCTCGCTCGTCTCACGCCGTAGTCGTGAAGTCTGCGAAGTCTTGATTTGGAAGATGCACTGAAGACTTGTGCGGGGTAGTCCTCCGGATGGGTCATGTAGTCGAATGCCTCTCTAGCACCACTACGCTCTGATACCAAGTGTTACGCCGAACGGAGCGTAGATGGTGAATATGTAGAAGTTGCAAGGCAGAACACGATTTAGAATTTGGGACACTTGAGCAATTTATAGTTAGCGGTAAGTGTACTTTGATGACAAGTGTCGAAAGAATCAAACATATATATATATATATATATATATATATATGTATATATATGTATATATACAAGTGTCGAGTTACGAATGAAGCATAGTCGGGGTCGTTGGGTGGTACGTTGAGCGACGTGTGTGGAATTGCGTTGTGAGTAGTCGGATTGGAGAAGGTCCACCAAGAAGTCGGGGTTCTTCGAGAATCAACCGTAAAGATGCGCGATGCATCTTTATAAAATCCAGATTCGTTGTGAAGCGTCAAGAAGTCCACTGAAAGGTCGTGTCACTTCTGTTCGTAGGTTCAGGAGAGTGATCGAAGCTTTCAGAAGGTTCAAGAATATCCAATGAGGACGGGGCAGTTGGCCAGTGTTGAAGATTGCCCCTCTGCATGCCCAAGTGCGGCGCCAGGAGGCGACAACGAGCTGCCAGTGAGAAGAAATTCCTCGTCGACGGATCTGGCGACTTGAGGATTTCTTGGATCCTAAAATGGAGGAGTGTCCCTGGAAGTTGACAAGTCGCTGAATCTGGTGGAAGTTGTTTCACCGGAATCGGACTAGTAACGAGGGAGATCTGGGCTTCCAAAGTTGGGGTGTGCGCGGTGGCTCTGGGACTCGGCCGCGGTTCGACTTCCGGTGAATAATTGACCGGAACGACTAACAAAATGCTATCTGGAGATTTTGCTCCGGAAGATCTGCCGAGGCGTTCAGTGGATGATCCGCCGGATTTCAGGAGTGCAGTTCGTTACTGAGGGACTTAGCCAAAATCCTGGCTCGGAGTCCGAAACAGGTTTCGAACCGCATCAATCCCCATCACCAAACACGATGATTAACTCATCAAAAGAGGCCCCAAAGGTGCGAGGGGCACCGCCACTACACGTAGGGACATCTGCGCCTCCTGAATGGCATTTTGATGGGTCCTTGATGTGTGAGGGCGCCTCGGCGGGCGACGTGGTGCGCGCTGCCGACTGAGCAGCTGATTTGGAGTGGTGCGCTTCGGCTGACATAGCGGGAGCTACGGTGATCCGAATCGTGCACAGTTTGGTGCGTTGGAGAGCTCATGACTAGCCCAAGAAATGTTCAGATCATGTCCATGTTAACAAACTAATGCAAAATCGTGTTCTTCCCTTCGCAAAAGTGACCGTCTCGCACTTGTCTTCAACTGCCAGAAACATAGCGTGAGGCGACCAGAAAGCTCACGCTTAGACTCAGAACCACCAGCATAAAACATAGCCATGAGCACACAGAATACCTGTCAGGCCATGGTGGAACCGCACACCGGTTTCTGACAGCTAGTTTGCCCTCGGCCGTTGGAGTGAATATCGCGGTCCTCGCGACACGATGGGCTGTTTGCGTAATAATAAAAATGCCCACTCTAGAAGATTAGGGACTCGTGTACGTCTGGTGCATAACAACTATTGTTATGCGGAACGGAGCTTGGGTGGTGAACAGGTATGAGTTGGAAGGCAGAACACGGTTTGAACATTTTGGACACTTGAAATTTGTAATTAGCGATAAGTGTATTTCAATGACAAGTGTCGAAACAACCGAACACATATATACAAGTGTCGAGTTACAAATGAGACGTAGTCAGGGTCGTTGGGTCGATCGTCAAGCGACGCGTGTGGAGTCACGTCGTGAGTGGTCGGATCCAAAAGCTCCGCCAAGGAATTGGGGGCTTCAGAGATCGACGGCAAAGATACGAGATGCATCTTTATTTTTCTCAATAAATCTCGATGCGTCGAGAAGTCGATCAAAAGACCGCGATACTTCTGTCGACGATTCTCGAAGGTGGTCGAAGTTGTCACAATGTGTGAGAAGGAAAGCCGGAGGGCGAGGGCAGTTGGCCGATTTACCGTCGACCGTCAGAGCAAAAATTGAGGTCTCAAGGCGTGGTGGGCTATTTGCGTGAGGACAGGAATATCCACTCAGAAAGTTAAGGGACTCGTATACGTCTGGTATGTAACACTTCCTATCCACCCCTCCTTTAACCCTGACGTCTCAGTGCGTTTTTGGATGTACCCCATTGACGGCGATAATACTCGTCGATCAGTTGATCAACGCCGTAGGGGTTGTCATAGGTTTCCCAGTTGTTGTGCGCGACGTCATATCCATGCCACTTAATATGATATTCTGTCATCTTACCATGGCATTGATGGCCGAGGATTTCCTCGATGACGTACTCTGTGCCTTCGTCCATTTGTACAAGAGGAGGAGGCACATTCCTGCCGGGGTTTCGGTAGTGCTTGAGTCTGCTGATGTGGAACACAGGATGAACTTGCATAGTGTCAGTGAGTTTGAGGAGTGCAACCATGGGGGCTGCATGCGTTTGATCTCAAAAGATCCTAACAATCAGGGTTTTGAGTTTTGAACAGTCGGCTCCTCAGGGTTTGAGGTTTGCCGAACTGATGAGGACTTTGTCGCCACCAGCGAACACGTTGTTGCTGCGATGTCAGTCGGCTGCTCACTTCATTGCTGCTTGTGTCTGCCGTGTTTCACCCCAGATGGTGGAGAATTCGCGACATTGGATGTCGTCGACCGCCGGAATGTTGCCCTGGATGTGAAGTCCGGCTGGTGTGGCAGGAAGTTTGTCATACACCACTTCCAATGGAATTTTACCCATTGCGGTAGACGTCGCCGAATTATGTGCGAGTTCGGCGGTTGGCAGTTTGGCTGCCCAATCTATTTCTTGTGGCTTACATAATGTGCGGAGAGGTTGTTCCAGTGTCTGATTTGTCCGTTCGGTTTGACTGTCGGTTTGATGGTGGAAGGCAATGGAATGGTAGATCCAACTTCCATAGCAAGTCATTAGTTAACGTTAAAAATGGCTGGTGAATCGACCATCTCTGTCGCTCGTGATGGGATTTGGCACACCGTGTAGCCGTACAATGTTGTTAAAAGACAGTTGTGCAGTGCCTTCAACGGTGATGGTGGTTGTTGTCGAGATGAAGAGGGACATTTTGGAAAACCTTTTGACAACCACAAGGACTGCGTCATATCTCTCGGAGGTGACAGGTAGTCTAGTGACAAATTCCACGGAGATGTCAATCCACGGTTCTGTTGGAAATGGTTGCGGCGATAGAAGTCCGAGTGGCTGCGTGCGACGTGATTTTTTTCTTTAACATGTGTCACATGATTTGTAGAAGTTGGCCACAACGGTTTGCATCTTGTCCCACCAGTAGTACTTTGCCAGCATCTTCAACGTCTTGTCCTCTAAAAAGTGTCATATTGGACCAATATTGTGGTACTCTTTGAGCAGCATGCGGTGGAGTTCGTCGTTTGGAGGTACGACCACCTGGAGAGTAAAACGTGGTCGTCAATATGGTACATCGTGCCAGAATTTTGACATGTCATATCTTCCATGCTAGTCGTAGCCACGTGTGAATAACTCCTTGAGATACGGATCTCTTTGTAGTTGAAGTGTTGCTGCTTCAGCCATCAAGTTTGGTCGGTGGCTGAGTGCATGTGCCCGGTTGGTTTTTCCCGGCCGGTAATCAATATAAAAGTCAAACCCGGACTCAAGAAAATCTATCCATCGGGTTTGATGTTGACTGAGGTTCAGCTGTGTCTTCAGATACTTCAGTGCGTCGTGGTCGGTGCATATGACGCATCGGCTGTATTCAAGATAGCATTGCCACATCTTAAACGCATGTATGCCTGCTAGCATCTCCTTCTCGTGTACGGCGTAGTTGAGTTCCGGTCCGCCCAGCTTTCGTGACGTATATGCGACCGGTTGCTCTCCGTTGCCATGATCCTGTAGGAGAACCGCGCCAATGGCTCAGTCGCAGGCATCCGTAGCCATGACATAGTCGGTCATTAAATCGGCCAATCGTACGGCAGGCAGCGAGGTCAGAGCATTGTGCAAAGCTGTGAACGCTTCTTCATCCGTGGCTCCCAACCGCCACTCGTTTTCTTTTCGACTCAGGTAATAGAGGAGCGTTGGGACTAGGGCGTATTCCATTACGAAACGCTGGTAGTCATTGCAGAAGCCAAGGAAAACTTGAATGTCTTGGAAATTGGTCGGTGTCGGCCGATCAACGACCGTTGTCACTTTTTTTATCCATTTTGATCCGTCCACCATTGATGATGTGACTAAAAAACTCCATCAAACCGCAACTTAAGTCCCACTTTGAGAGTTTTCTTGAAGAATTATCTCTTTGTAAAACCTAAAGAAATTTTTGGAGATGTCCATCATTCTCCGGTGTGCGGGTATACACCAAAATTTCCTCGAGGTATACCACAACAAAATTGTTGAGGTACGGGCAGAAAATATTGTTCATTGCTTCTATGAACATCACGGGGGCATTCGTGAGTCCAAACGACATGACAGTGAACTCAAAATGCGTGTTGCATGTGTGGACTGCCGTCTTCTCGATGTCAGGATCTGCCACACGGATCTGGTGATATCCGCTGTATATCGGCTGCAACTGGGCAGCCGACTTGGGTCGTCTGCCCGGTTTCACCTCTATGCGATGGTTGATGTCGCGCTGGGGTGGCAGGGTTTTCAGGAGTTTGTTGAGGAAAACATCCGCAAACTCTTGGATGAGAGGTGAAAACTCCTTAGGAATCATCGCAAACTTGGTTGATGTCGATGAGGTCGATGAGGCTGATAAAGCTGATGAGTCAGCTGCTACCGCTTTTGCTTTCTCCATTGGACAAAGGTGCACGAGCCACGCACGAGCCCCTCGTCGCAGGCAGTGCTTGGCCACGTTGAGCGGTATCGGCTGCATAGGTTCTCGCTTCTCGGTCGTTGCGGTTTCCTCTGCTGTCATCTTCAGCCCCACGTGCGGAAGTTGTCGCTTGGCACCGTTAATTTCCACGTAGATTTTACCACTGTTCCAGTCGATCTGCAGGTTGTGCTGGTACAAGGAATCGCGTCCGAGAATGATAATGTGATCACTCATTGGACATGACCTCCAAACCGTTACGACCTGTAAGTCTCGCACTTGCAGTCATAGTGGTTCTCGCAGTCTCCGTATCTATAATTTTCTGTCAACGTTTTTTTCCCTTCAAACACCCTTAGTTCGGTCTGCAAACCCATCTTTCAAACCATGTCATTGCTTACAAAACTGTGAGAGGCCCCTCCATCCAATAGTGTTGGTACCGTTCTGCGACCCATGCGTTCTTGGGTTTGCACTTTTAGTAGTATGGCCGGATGGTCGTCCTCGTACCCCTCGTCGAACTTAGCAATCTCAGAAACCCTTTACGACGTTGTGAGCCGTTCAGATGTGCAATTTTTTGGCGCAGATAGCTCCTCTTGGACAAGAGCCGCGCCTTTCACTCCTGCCCCTTGTCGTTTTCTGACTCATATATTTATGACTTCATAGCCTGCTGCTTGCTTTGGCTGTTTTGAGTGATATGCATGACTTTTCCACAACTGTAGCAGGTGCACATATCCTTTTGGTCGACGTTGTCCACTTCTATTGGAGTCAAGGAAGTCCCCGACTGGATTTTTCTATTCTTATAATTATTGTGGTCGGGAGGTCACCAGCCGTAGGCTTCTTGGATCTGAGCATTGTAGTTGGTACTGTCGATCCTTTTTGCGGCTACTATCATATATGGTAAGTCGTTCCGCATGCCAAAAATGGCGATCGCTCGTCGGATGTCCTGTTTGAGGTTGTTGTAGTGAAAACAGAGGTTGTCGGGGGCGATGTCTTTACCAGTGATGATCTTGCAGAATCTTCACGTGTACTCTACCACGCTGGACTGATGGCGAAGGCGCTAGAGTTTGTACTTAGCGGTAGAATTTTCGTTCAGCCATCCAAAACATGCGAGCATCGCGCGCAAGAATTCGCTCCAGTCAGTTGGTGGCGTCATCGCATCTTCCTATTACGGGTTGATTTACTTCAAGGGTAGAAGTCCTGCGGTTGACGATGCGAGATTGGCACCGTTGGCCGTCGATGAGGCCCTGCCGGTCTCTTGATGCTGTTAGATGGGTTCTAATTCGGACCACCAACTCAACACCATGCTACAAAGAAGCGCAACCGCGAGGTCAATATTCTTCCCGTCGTCGTTGACCCAAGCAACGGTGAAGTACACCTCCAAACTTGTCAGCCACATCCAAACTGTCGGTCCTTTGCAATTTGCAAGGTCGAACGGTTTAGGAGGAGACTGGACGAATCTTGGGTCTATTCAAGAGCTGGGTGTTTCTCTCAACGAGCACCACCTCTCATGCACTTGCGTTGCAAAGAGCCTCCATCACGACGTTGAGATGTTGGAGCATATGGCTATTGATTCCCTCGAGCGTGGAGATACGGTTTGCCAATTCCTTGTTGATGTACGCTTGTTATTTGGTGCCACCTGTCATTCCTACCGTAGACGTTGAGGTTATTGGTAGGGGCAACTGGCACACAACCATCGGATTTGTGGTCAGATTGTTCTACGGAGCCATCGGGACTGACCCAGCTGCTGCATAGCCAGCCAAACTAGCATTCGCCACCATCTCAGGATTCATGTGCATAGTCACGATCTGCTCCTCCATCGCAGAAGTCATCGTCGAGTACCCGATGCTAGTCGGGTGCGCTCACTTGCTAGTTACACCCCATTTGTGCCCTACTTGCCTCCTAGTTGTGCCCTACTTGCGTCCTAGTTGTGCCCTCCTTGCACCCTAGCTGCATCCTAATAGTGTCGTACTTGCTTCCTACTTGCGCCATACTTGTGCCCTACTTGTGCCCTAGTTGCGTACTACTTGCGTCCTAGTTGGGCCCTAGTTATACCGTAGTTGTACTTCAGTTAGACACTAGCTATACCCTAGTTGCATCCTAACTTGCCCTAATTGCGCCCTAGTTATGACCAAGTTGTGCCCTTGTTGTGCCCTTGTTGTGCCCTAGTTGCTCCCTAGTTGCACCCTAGTTGTGGCCTACTTGCGTCCTACTTGCACCCTATTTACGCTCTAGGTGCACCCTAGTTGCGCCCTTCTTGTACCCTACTTGCGTCCTATTTGCACCCTAGATGCACCCTATTTTCGTCCTAGTTGCACCCTACTTGCACCCTACATGCACCCTAGTTGCACCCTACTTATGCCCTAGTTACATCCTCCTTGCGCCCTAGTTGCGCCCTAGTTATACCTAAGTTGGGCACTAGCTACGCCCAAGTAGCACCCTAGTTGCACCCTAGTTGCGCCCTAGTTGTGCCCTAGTTGCGCCCTATACGTACCCTACTTGTTCCCTACTTGCATCCTATTTGTGCCCTACTTGCGCCCTAGTTGCACCCGACTTGCAATCTAGTTGCGCCTCAATTGAGCAAGAGCTACGCTATAGTTGTGCCCTAGTTACGCCCTAGTTTCGCCCTACTTACGCCCTACATGCGTCCTTATTGCACCCTAGTTACGCCCTAGTTGTGCCCAACTTGCGCCCTACTTGCATCGTAGTTGCACCCTAGTTCCATCCTAGTTGCGTCCTAGTTGTGCCCTACTTGCGCCCTACTAGCTCCCTACTTGTGCTCTACTTGTGCCCTACTTACGTCCTAGTTATGCCTCAGGTATGCCCTAGATGCGCCCCACTTGTGCCCTACTTGCAACCTCCTTGCGCCCTAGTTGTGCCCTGGTTGCGCCCTAGTTGTGCCTTAGTTGAACCCTAGTTGCATCCTACTTGAGTCCTAGTTCAGCCCTAGTTGCGCCTCAGTTGGACACTAGCTACACCCTAGTTGTGCCCTAGTTGCGCCCTACTGGCATCCTAGTTGCACCCTACATAAGCCATACTTGCGATGCAGTTGCGCCCTACTTGCGTCCTACTTGTACTTTATTTGCACGCTAGTTGTGCCTCGATTGGACACTTGCTACGCCCTAGTTGTGCCCTAGTAGTGCCTTAGTTGTGCCCTACTTGCGTCCTAATTACGCCCTATTTGCGCACTAGTTGTACCCTATTTGTGTCCTACTCGCGCCCTACTTGCACCCTACTTACGCCCTAGTTGCACCGTAGTTGTGTCTTACTGCACATTACTTGCATTCTACGTGTCCACTAGTTGTGCCCTAATTGAACCTTAGTTGCACCCTACTTGCACCTTGCTTGCATTCTACGTATCCACTAGTTGCGCCCTGGTTGTACCCCAGTTATGTCCTAATGACTTCCTACTTGCACCCTAGTTACTCCCTACATGCGCCCAGGTTGTACCCTACTTGCGCCCTACTTGTGCCATAGTTGCGCCCTACTTGCGCCCTAGTTGGCCCTTGGTTGCGCCTCAGTTGGACACTAGCCACGTCCTAGTTGCACCTAGTTGTGCCCTAGTTGCACCCTAGTTGCACCCTAGTTGCGCCCTACTTACGCCCTCCTTGTGCCCTAGTTGTGCCCTAGTTGCGCCCTATTTGCGCCCCGGTTGGTAACTTGCTACGCCCTAGTTGCACCCTAGTTACATCCTAGTTGTGCCGTAGTTACACCCTAGTTGCGTCCTAGTTGTACCCTACTTGTGCCCTAGTTGTGCCCAAGTAACGTCCTAGTTGCGCCTCAGTTGGGCACTAGCTACACCCTAGTTGCGCCCTATTTACGCCCTAGTTGCACCCTACTTGCGCCCTAGTTGTGCCCTACTTGCGCCCTAGTTGCGCCCTTGTTATGCCCTACTTACGCCCTACTTGCGTCCTAGTTGCGCCCTAGTTTAAACCGTAGTTACGCCCTAGTTGCACCCTACTTGCACCCTAATTATACACTAGTTTCACCCTAATTGTGCCTTAGTTGTCCCCTAATTTAGTCCTACTTGCACTCTACTTGCACCCTTCTTGCACCCTAGTTGTACCCTTCTTGCGTCCTAGTTACACCCTAGTTGCGTTCTAGTTGCGCTCTAGTTGCGCCTCAGTTGGGCACTAGCTACACCCTAGTTGCACCGTAGTTGCGTCCTAGTTGCGCCCTACTTGCACCCTACTTGCGCCCTAGTTGTGCCCTAGTTGTGCCCTAGTTGCACCCTAGTTAAGTCTCAGTTGGACACTAGCTACGCTCTTGTTTGCCCTAGTTGCGTCCTAGTTGCATCCTAGTTGCATCCTAGTTGCGCCCTAGTAACGCCCTACTTGCGTCCTACTTATGCTCTAGTTGCGCCTTAGTTGCACCCTAGTTGTGTCCTAGTTGTACCCTACTTGCGCCTTCCTTGCGTCCTACTCGCGCCCTACTTGTACCCTACTTGCACCCTAGTTGCGCCCTACTTCCGTCCTAGTTGTACCCTAGTAGTGCCCTTATTGCGCCTCAGTTGGGCACTAGCTACGCCCCAGTTACACCCTAGTTGCGCCCTAGTCGCGTCCTTCTTGCACCCTAGTTGCGTCCTAGTTGCACCCTAGTTGCACCCTACTTGTGCCCTCATTGCGCCCTATTTGTGCAACATTTGCGCTGTAGTTGTGCCTTAGTTACGCCCTAGTTGCACCTCAGTTGGATACTAGCTACACCCTCGTTGCACCCTAGTTGTGCCTTAGTTGTGCCCTACTTGCACCCTTCCTTGCGTCCTAGTTGCGCCCTAGTTGTGCCCTAGTTATAACTCAGTTGAGTACTAGCTACGCCCTAGTTACGTGCTAGTTGCATCCTATTTGCGCCCTAGTTATACCCTAGTTGTGCCATAGTTGCACCCTTCTTGCTCCCTCGTTACGCCCTACTTACGCCCTAGTTGCGCTCTACTTGCTCCTTAGTGGAGGAATAGATATGCTTTTCTACGCCCTACTTACGCCCCTAGTTGCGCCCTACTTGCGTCCTAGTTGTGCCCTAGTTGCACCCTCGTTGCGCCCTACTTGCGTCCTATTTGCGCCTTTGTTGCACCCTACTTCCGCTCTATTTGTGCCTTAGTTGCGCCCTAGTTGCGCCCTAGTTATGCCCTTGTTGCACCCTACTTGTACCCTAGTTGCGCCCTAGTTGTGCCCGAGTTGTGCCCTAGTTATGCCCTACTTGCACCCTACTTGCACCCTACTTGCACCCTAGTTGTACCCTACTTGCGTCCTAGTTGCACCCTAGTTGCACCCTAGTTGCATTCTAGTTGCGCCCTAGTTGCACCTCAGTTGGGCACTAGTTTCGCCCTAGTTGTACCCTAGTTGTGCCCTTGTTTCACCTTAGTTGTTCCCTAGTTGTGCCCTATTTGTGTCCTAATTGGGCCCTTGTTGTGCCCTAGTTGAGCCATAGTTGGACACTAGCTACGCCCTAGTTGCGCCCTAGCTGTGTCCTAGTTGCGCCCTAGTTGTGTCCTAGTTGTGTCCTAGTTGCACCCTACTTTTTCCCTACTTGCATCCTAGTTGTGCCCTTAGTTGCACCCTAGTTGCGCCCTACTTGCACCCTACTTGCGCCCTAGTTGCACCCTACTTGTGCCCTATTTGCGCCCTAGTTGCCCTTAGTTATGCCTCAGTTGGACACTAGCTACGCCCTAGTTGTGCCCAAGTTGCGCCTTAGTTGCGCACTACTTGTGCCCTCTTTGAGCCCTAATTGCGCCCTAGTTGCGCCTTAGTTGCGCCCTAGTTGCGCCCTAGTTGTGCCCTAGTTGCGCCTTAGTTGGGCACTCACTACGCTTTAGTTGAGCCCTAGTTGCATCCTAGTTGTACCCTAATTGAGCCCTTCTTGTTCCCTAGTTACGCCCTAGTTGCTCCCTAGTTGCCCCTTAGTTGGGCCCTACTTGTGTCCTGCTTGTGTCCTACTTGCGCCAAAGGTGTGCCCTAGTTGTGCCCTAGTTGTGCCATAGTTGTGCTGTAGTTGCTCCCTTTTTGCGCCCCTCTTGTGCCCTATGTGCACCCTAGTTGCGCCCTAGTTGCGCCTTAGTTGCACCCTAGTTGCGCCTTTGTTGGACACTACCTATGCCCTAGTTACACCCTAGTTGCATTCTAGTTGCACCATCATTGTACCTTCCTTGTGCTCTAGTTGTGCCCTTTTTGTACCCTCCTTGCATCCTAGTTGTACCCTGGTTGTGCCTCAGTTGCACACTGGATACGCCATAGTTGTGCCCTTGTTGCGTCCTAGGTGTGCCCTAGTTGTGCCCTAGTTGCGCTCTACTTGTTTCCTAGTTACGCCCTAAATTTACCCTAGTTGCGACCTAGTTGTGTCTCAGTTGGGCACTAGCTACCCCCTAGTTGCGCCCGATTTGCGCCCTAGTTGTGCCCTACTTGGACTCTAGATGCACCCTAGTTGCGCCCTAGTTGCACCCTAGTTGTGCCCTAGTTGCACCGTAGTTGCGACCTAGTTACGCCATTCTTGCACCCTAGTTGCACCCTTGTTGCACCCTAGTTGCACCGTAGTTGCGTCCTATTTGTGCCCTTGTTGCTCCCTACTTGCGTACTAGTTGCGTCCTAGTTGCGCCCTACTTGCGCCCTACTTGTACCCTACTTGCGCCCTACTTGCGCCCTATCTACACCCTACTTGCACCCTAGTTGCACCCTAGTTGCACCCTAGTTGCATCCTAGTTGGGTCCCAGTTGCGCCTTAATTGCACACTAGCTACGCGCTAGTTGCGCTCTACTTGCGCCCTACTTGCACCCTACTTGCCCGCTACTTGTGTCCTACTTGCGCCCTTATTGCGTCCTTGTCACGGCATTGTTGCGCCCAAGTTGTACCCTAGTTGCGCCTCAGTTGGATACTAGCTACGTCCTAGTTGTGCCCTAGTTACGCCCTAGTTGCGCCCTAGTTGGGCCCTAGTTTCGCCCTAGTTGCACCCTACTTCTGCAATAGTTGTACCCTAGTTGCGCAATAGTTACACACTAGTTGCACCCTAGTTGCATCCTTGTTGCGCCTCAGTTTGGCACTAGCTACACCCTCGTTGCACCCTAGCTGCACCTTCATTGCGCCTTAATTGCGCCCGACTTGTACTTGATTTGCGCCCTTCCTTGTGCCCTTCTTGCACCATAGTTCCACCCTAGTTGTGCCCTAGTTGCGCCTCACTTGGACACTAGCTACACCCTAGTTGCACCCCAGTTGCGTCCTACTTTTGCCCTTGTTGCGCCGTAGTTGTGCCCTAGTTACACCCTACTTGCAACCTACTTGCGCCGTACTTGCATCCTAGTTGTGCCCTAGATGCGCCCTAGTTGTGCCTCAGTTGGGGAATAGCTACGCCGTAGTTGTGTCCTCGTTGCGCCCTACTTGCATCCATAGTTGCGTCCTACTTACGCCCTACTTGTGCACTAGTTGCATCCTGGTTGCGCCCTCCTTGGGCCCTACTTGTGCCTTAGTTGCGCCATAGTTCTGTCCTGGTTTCTTGCTACTTGCGCCCTACTTGCATCCTAGTGGCTCCCTAGTTGCGCCCAAGTTGTGCCCTAGTTGTACCCTACTTGTACCCTAGTTACGCCCTAGTTGCACGCTAATGGTTCCCTAGTTGTTCCTTACTTGTGCCCTATTTGCACTCTACTTGCGCACTTCTTGTGCCCTACTGCACCCTACATGCGCCCTAGTTGCACCCTTGTTGCGTTTTAGTAGCGACCTAGTTGCGCCTCAGTTGGCCAGTAGCTACGTCCTAGTTGTACACTAATTGCGCCCTAGTTGCGTCTTACTTGCACCCTATTTGCGCCCTACTTGCACCCTACTTGTGTCCTAGTTGCACCCTAGCTGAGCCTCAGTTAGGCACTAGCTACACCCTAGTTCACCCTAGTTGCGCCCCAGTTGCATCCTAGTTGCATCCTAGTTGTGCCCTAGTTGCGTTCCAGTTGCGTCCTAGGTACATCATAGTTGTGCCCTAGTTGCGCCGTACTTGCACCCTTCTTGCGCCCAACTTGCGCCCTACTTGCACCCTACTTGCACCCTAGTTGCACCTTACTTGCACCCTAGTTGCACCCTAGTTGCACCCTAGTTGTGCCCTAGTTGTGCGTCAGTTGGGCACTAACTACACCCTACTTGCACCTGAGTTACGCCCTAGTTTTGTCCTAACTACGCCCTTCTTGTGCCCTAGTTGTGCCCTAGTTACGCCCTAGTTATGCTAGACTTGCACCTTAGTTGGGCCCTAATTGTGCCTTAGTTGCACCCTACATATGCCATAGTTGTGCCCTAGTTTCGTCCTAGGTGCGCCCTAGTTGCGTCCTAGTTGTGCCTTACTTGCGTCCTAGTTGCACCCTAGTTGCCCCCGAGTTGCGCCCTACTTGCACCTCAGTTGGACACTAGCTACACCCTAATTGTGCCCTAGTTGCACCCTAGTTGCGCCCTACTTACACCCTAGTTGTGCCCTACTTGCACCCTAGTTGTGCCCTTGTTGCGTCCTAATTGCGCCCTAGTTGTGTCCTACATGCGTCCTAGTTGCACCCTAGTTACACCTTAGTTGCGCCTCAGTTGGACACTAGCTATGCGGTAGTTGCGCCCTAGTTGCAACCTACTTGCGCCCTAGTTGCCCCCTACTTGCGTCCTACCTGCGGCCTACTTGTGCCCTTGTTACGTCTTACTTGCACTCTAGTTGCACCCTACTTACGCCCTTCTTGCCCCCTACTTGCACCCAAGTTGTGCCCTAGTTGTGCCCTAGTTTCATCCTACGTGTGCCCTACTTACACCCTAGTTGTACCCTAGTTGTGCCCTAGTTTCATCCTTCTTGCACCCTTCTTGCGTCCTTCTTGCGCCCTACTTGCGCTGTACTTGCACCCTAGTTACGCCCTACACATACCCTAGTTACGCCCTAATCATGCCCTAGTTGCGCCCTAGTCACGCCCTACACATGCCCAAGTTGCGCCCTAGTTGCGCCTCAGTTGGGCACTAGCTATACCCTCGTTGTGCCCTAGTTGCGCCCTAGTTTCGCCCTAGTTGCACCCTAGTTTCGCTTTGCTTGCGCCCCAGTAGCCCCCTAGTTGCACCCTAGTTGTGCCCTAGTTACGCCCTAGATGTGCCTTACTTGCTTCGTTCTTGCGTCCTAGTTGCGCCCTACTTGCGCCCTAGTTGCACCCTAGTCGCGCCTCAGTTGGACACTATCTACACCCTAGTTGTGCCCTAGTTGCGCGTGAGAAAGCAAAAATGAACAGATTGGGACCAGTCTCATGGTGTTTCATCAATGGTAGAGTACGCTAGAGCTAAAAGTCCATGGCTGCCTCATGTTTTTGGCTAGTAAGAGCCCATAGAGCTCTTACAGGTGGGACTCGCTAGCCGAGTCCCACCAGTCGGCCGGCGAGCGAAGCTTGCCGGCCCAAAAGTGAAGCGAGGACGAAGCCCTCACTTGACCCTTGAAAGAGGGTTCCTAAACGTGGACGACCCAAATAGGGGTCCGAGATAACACCCAGTCAACAAGCTTACATTGGTCCAAGAAACATCCAGCGGACGGAATAATCTAGGTATCCTAAGATGTTAAAAACTGAATGTAAGGTTCAGCATCTTGTCTTTCTAGGCTGCATCGGGCAATGCAGCTAAGTCAGAGGTGACCACATTAGTACTCAAGGCTCGAAGGCGATGAGAACACCTGCCAGAATGTCGCGCTCATGGTGTGTCACCTCCACTCTCTGAGCCAGCATGCCCTGTGCACTCACGACCACACCAATGGAAAGATATATACACAGGGATTGACATACTTCTTTGGACGTGAGTGCAGTGGGCATACCGCCCAGTTGATGCAGTTGTTGATGTAGTGAGGAGGAGGGTAAGGCTTTGGTAAGGAAGTCAGCCAACTGGGCGTCGCCACTGATGGTGCAAACACTAGTGATGCCTGCTTCAACCGCCTTACTATTGAAGTGATGTTACGCATTGATGTGCTTAGTGCGTGGATGCAACACACTATTATTGGCAGCAATGCGGCGAGCAGCAGAACTGTTGCTATGTTGTGGCACAGCAGACACCACTAGCCCCAATTCTTCAAGCAGACACGCAAGCCAAATGCCCTCACATGCGGTCTCATCCAGTGTCATGTACTCAGCTTCAGCCACACTGCGTGCCACACACGATTGGTTTGCGCTTCGCCACGACTCAGCAGTGCCCCGCACCCGAAATACATAACCACCGCGACTGCGAGCTGTACGATCACAAGCATAGTCACTGTCACAGTACCCATCAAGCAGCGGGCTTGATGTGGGAGCAAACTCCAGTCCAAGTCCAGCTGTGTCCAACACATAACACAACAGCTTGAGCAATGCCTTGTGATGTGTGCTGCGTGGCTGCTGGCCAAACTGAGCCAAGACATTGACTGCACAGGAGATGTCAGGTCGTGTTGTGGAAGCAAGGCAGGAGAGACTACCAGTAATTTGTGGATACGGTGTAGGGTCAGTGTCAGGTCCACAGTCAGTAGTGCGTACATCCAACAGGTGTGCATAGACATCAGGGCTCACGGGGGACTGTTGTTCTGGGAGATGGTGTACGAGATGTTGAAACCAGGCAGTGATATGGGCAATGAACCGTCCTTGATACAAAGTAAGTATCCGTGCCTCTCTGTCCCTGACGATGGTCATGCCAAGGAAACTCTGTGCCTCACCCAAGTCTGTCATGCGATAGTGTGGTGTGAGGAGTGCTTTGGTGTGTGCAACGAGGGTGACTGAGGGGGACAGAATGAGCAGATCATCCACATACACCAACAGAGAAATTGGCATCGTTCCCTCCCACAGCAAGAAGAGAAATGGGTCACAGAGATTCTGCGTGAACCCGCCACTCTCCAGAGTGCGTTGAATTTCTTTATTCCAACACCATGGCACTTGCTTCAGGCCATACAAGGCTTTCAACAAGAGCCATACCCGGTCTGTCCTATCCTCAAATCCTTCTGGTTGCTTCACGTACAGTTCCTCCTCCAGAGGACCGTTAAGGAACGTGTTCTTAACATCCATTTGATGGATGTCCCAGTCCTCACAAGCCGCTACAGCCAACAGCGCATAGCTGGATCCGTACTTGCCAACAGGCGCGTATGTGTCTGTGAAATCCGGCCCCGGTATCTGGTGGAGCCCCTTAGCTACCAGTCGGGCTTTGTACTTCGCAATTATACCCTTCAGATTGCGTTTCAGTTTGAACACCCATTTGATGTCTATGGCTTTCCGTCCTGGAGGCATGGGCACCAGCTCGTACACTCCATGATTTCGTAGAGCGTTTAGCTCAGCCCGCATGGCTTGCTCCCATGCTGGCGCATCAGACCGCTCCCTTGCCTCCTTGAATGTCAATGGTTCTGTCTATGGAATGTCTTCGTTGTTGACTCCGACGGTATGATATAACTGTCTGTAATCGACGCGTGGCAGGGCACGCAAGGACCAGCTTTCTGGTTCAGACGAGGGTGTAGAAGTAGCCTCGGTATCGTATCTGGGTGTGTGCCAGTGGGGTTTAGTCCTGGTGGGGGGGACCATGCACCAGAAATTGTGCTGGCAAGATCTGTGGGTGTGAGCAGGCCTCTAGGCACAGGTGAGCCTGTGTCAGCTCCAGGAGCCATCCGTTTGCTTGGCTCTGGTGTTGAGCTGGGAACAAACACAGGGACACTGATGTATGTAGGATAGTGTTCAGGGGTAGGCATGGATGGAGTATGCCTCAGCGTGCGGAACTCCTTGTAGGGTAAGTGCTCTAGAAAGGAAGCATCCCGACTTTCCAATAAGGAGTGGTTTATGGGGTCCCAAAACCGCCACGCCTTTGACGCATGAGAGACCCCAACAAAGACACACCACCGTCCATGTGGGCTGAGCTTTTTATCACATTGTGGGTGTGGGAACCAGACACATGCCATTGTTCCCCACACTCGAGCTGGCCTTAAATCAGCCCTCTCCTTGAACCAGCGTTCCCAGGGTGTCACTATTTTAGGCAGTGAGCCTTGGGGTACACGATATGGAAACTGCCCAGCCAAACCCGGATGGAGGCGCCAGGGGCTACTAAGGCTCGATTGTCTCTGCGTAGGCACGTTGCACCCACGTCGGCACGGGCGTGGGGACGCTCACATCCTGCGGCACACAGTAGGGACCCTGGTGCTTAGATAGTCCAACCACGGGCGTGAACAGTGGTAGTTGCTGTTGTGGCAGTCCAAAGGTAGCACCACCAAAGGGCCCTGAAGGTTGGGTGGACAAACTGGGTCCCAGCAGGTTTGGCCCGGCCCAGCTAGCCGCTGGGTATGCTTGGTGTGACTGCTGTGTATTCTGCCACTGACGCTGCTGCGGGTGTGTCTGCTGCCACTGCCTCTGCTTTGGTGGCTGCTGATGCTGCTGGTGCTGCTTTTCCATCATCTGTCCCTGTAGTGTGAGGCATCGGTGCCAAAAGTGCCCCGCCTGGTTGCAGAAGCTACACCTTTGTCCTCCGCGACCGCGCCCACGTCCACTACCACCACCACCTGAATTGCTTCACCCACCTGTACCACAGCCCTTGGCCTGTGTGTATGTCACGTGTGCAGCGGCAGCAGAACCCGCTGAGGTATCCTTGTGTGTGTATGCCGTTGGGGATGTGCCCGCTACATCGCGAGCCTCACCCTTGAGGATGTCCTCGTAGTTGCGCAGCTGTGCGAAGATGACAGAGAGATCAATCTTCTCGATCTCTTCCACTGGATAGCGACAGAAGATCTCACGTCTGAACTCATTGTACTACTCTCCCAGATGTAGCAGAGCAACATCTAGCCATTCAAGGATGGAGCAGGCTGCACCAAGACCTAGAAGGTGGCACCGAATGTCCATTGCCTCATCCCAATATTCTGCAACTGGTACTCCTGGATTTGGAAAGAGATGGCGAAGCTTGTCATGCAAGGTCACGACAAGAGTCATGCCTTGCTCCTCTTGGCGGGTTGTGAGATGCTTCCAAGCCTCGTAAGGTCGGGGATCTACAGTGCGAGAGTCGGGTGGATCTGCACCCTTACCCCCAAAGTGGTACTCGCGCTGTGCATACGACTGAGAGTCAGGAAGTGCACGGCACAGTGCATTGAAAGCACGCAGCAGGGTGTGTGCCTCTGCACTGTCTGAGGTCGGGAGAAGGTGGCATGATTCGAGGTTGTGCTCGGCGGCCCAATCCAAGAAGAGATCCTTCCAGGAAAGAAAGTCTCTGGTTCCTAGTGGTGGAAGGGACCGATCTTTGTACCCCAGCCTTAGCTGCGCCATGGCGGCCGCTGTTAGGGTGACGGATGGCGCATCGCCGACATCAGCCGGTATGTCACCGACGTGGCCACCCTCTACTTTGCTCATCCTAACTCCGCCTAGAGTTCCTGCTCACCCTGCCTCTTCTCTGCTCCGTAGGGACTGGGAGCTCGGGGCGTGGGGATGTCAGTAGTGCAGTGGAGGGCCAACGAAATTTCAGTAGCAATTCGCCGGGCCCACTTTGGGCCTAGTTTTTGCATGAGAGCCGTTTGCTCTAGGAATTCACCTTAGACTTCGTCTGGGACCCTGCAGACAAACCCCAGACCCGCCCCTGCCCTTGCTCAGCCCCAGCTTGGTGGCCACCCACTGTTTGGGTGGTTCTTGAGGCAGGTATGGGATGGTGATGCCGTCTTGTGCCCACCAATCCCGTCGCGGCATCTCCCTTGCCTAGGTGACGGCCCAGGCACCCTGGCGGAGATGTCCTAGGGATCCCACACGCCCTAGATGCGGTGGCGGCAGTGGCGGTGGCCTCCTGTGCCCTCTTTGGTCAGCCGCGATCATGGTCCACCCCCTTTTTTGGCGCCTACAACACCGTCCGGCCGCCGTCAGGCCCGCGCAAGACCTCTGATACCATGAGAGAGCAAAGACATATTGGGACCAGTCCCATGGTGTTTCATCAATGGTAGAGTACGCTAGAGCTAAATGTCCATGGCGGCCTCGTGTTTTTGGCTAATAAGAGCCCATAGAGCTCTTATGGGTGAGACTCGCTAGCCGAGTCCCACCCGTCCACCGGCGAGCTTCGCTCGCCCGTGGATGCCCAAAAGCGAAGCGAGGACGAAGCCCTCACTTGACCCTTGAAAGAGGGTTCCTAAACTCGGACAACCCAAATCGGTGTCCGAGATAACACCCAGTCAACAAGCCTACGTTGGTCCAAGAAACATCCAGCAGACGGACTAATCTAGGTATCCTAAGATGTTAAACACTTAATGTAAGGTTCAGCCTGTAGTCTTTCTAGGCTGCATCGTGCCATGTGGCTAGGGCGGAGGTGACCACATTAGTGCGCGAAGCTCAGAGGCGATGAGAATATCTGCCAGAATGTCGCGCTACGGTGTGTCACCTCCTCTCTCTGAGCTAGCATGCCCTTCGCACTCACGACCACAACAATGGAAAGATGTATATACAAGGATTAACAGCGCCGTAGTTGCACCCTACCTGCATCCTAGTTACGCCCTACTTGCGCCCTGTTTGCACCCTTATTACGCCCTAGTTGTACCCTAGTCGCGTCCTACTTGCACCCTACTTGCACCCTAGTTATGCCCTAGTTGTGCCCGAGTTGTATCCTTCTTGCATCCTACTTGCACACTAGTTGCGCCTTTGGTATGCCCTAGTTGTGCCCTCTTTACGCCCTTCTTGCGTCCTTCTTGCGTCCTACTTTTGCCATGCTTGCACCCTAGTTACACCGTAGTTGTACCCTAGTTACACCCTACTTGCATCCTAGTTTCACCCTACTTACACCCTAGCTACACCCTACTTGCGCCAAAGTTGCGCCTTACTTGCACCCTAGTTGCGACCTAGTTGTTCCCTAGTTGCTCCCTAAATGTGTCCTACTTGCGCCATACTTACGTCCTAGTTGTGCCCTAGTTGCATCCTAGTTATATTCTAGGGTACAACTAGTTGTACCCTAGTTGTGTCCTAGTTGTGCCCTAGTTTCTCCCTAGTTGCGTCCTACTTGCGCCATACTTACGTCCTAGTTGTGTCCTAGTTACGCCCTAGTTGTACCCTAGTTGTGTCCTAGTTGCACCCTACTTGCATCCTTGTTGTGTACTAGTTGCATCCTAGTTGTGCCCAAGTTGCGTGCTACTAGCGTCCTAGTTGTGCCCTAGTTGCACCCTAGTTGCGCCTTACTTGCATCCAACTTGTGCCCTAGTTGCATCCTCGTTGCGGCCTAGTTATGCCCTACTTGCACCCTACTTGCACCCTACTTGCGCTCTACTTGCACCCTTCTTGCACCCTAGTTGCACCTTACTTATGCCCTATTTGTGCCTTAGTTGCCCCATATTTGTGCCCTAGTTGTGCCCTACTTACGCCCAATTTGCGCCCTACTTTCGTTCTACTTGCAACCTTGTTGCGCCCTAGTTGCGTCTTACATTTGCCCTTGTTTTCTCTACTTGCGCCCTACTTGCACCCTACTTGCACCCTACTTGCACCCTACTTGTGACCTAGTTGTGCCGTAGTTGCGTCCATGTTGCGCCTTAGTTGGGCACTAGCTATGCACAAGTTGCACCCTAGTTGCATCCTAGTTGCACCCTAGTTGTGACCTAGTTGGACCCTAGTTGCACCCTAGTTGTGTCCTAGTTGCGTCCTCGTTGTGCCCTAGTTGCGCCCTAGTTGCAACCTATTTGCACCTCAGATAGGCACCAGCTACGCCCTTGTTGCGCACTAGTTTTTCCCTAGTTGTGCCCTTCTTGCACCCTACTTGCACCCTACTTATACCCTACTTACATCCTACTTGCGTCCTAGTTGCGCCCCAATTGCACCCACCCTAGTTGCGCCCTAGTTGCACCCTTGTTGTACCCTTTTTGCACCCTAGTTACGCCCTAGTTGTGCCTTCATTGCACCCTTCTTGCGTGCTTCTTGCGTCCTAGTTATGCCCTAGTTGCGCCCTACTTACGCTCTACTTGCGCCCTAGTTGCGCCCTAGTTGCACCCTAGTTGCACCCTACATGCGCCCTACTTGTACCCTACTTGTACCCTATTTGTGCCCTAGTTGTACCCTAGTTATGCCCTACTTGCACCCTACTTGCACCCTAGTCGCTACCTACTTGTGCTCTCGTTGCACCCTACTTGTGCCTGAGTCGCGCCATTGTTACGCCCTCGTTATGCCTCAGTTGGACACTGGCTACACCAGTTGTTCCCTAGTTGCGCCCTAGTTGCACCTCAGTTGGGCACTAGCTATGACCTAGTTGCACCCTAGTTGCGTCCTAGTTGCGCACTAGTTGCGCCCTAGTAGCGCACTACTTGCGTCCTAGTTGCGCCCTAGTTGTGCCTCAGTTGGGCACTCACTATGCCTTGGTTGCTCCCTAGTTATGCCCTACTTGTACCCTGATTGTGCCCTACTTGCGCCCTAGGTGCACCCTACTTGTGCGCTAGTTGCGCCCTAGTTACACCCTGGTTGCATCTTAGTTGAGCTCAGTTGGACACTTGCTACGGCCTAGTTGCGCCATATTTGCATCCTAGTTGCACCATTGTTGCACCGTAGTTGTGCCCAAGTTATGCCCTACTTGTGCCCAACTTGCACCCTAGTTGTGCCCGAGTTGCGCCATTGTTGCACCCTACTTATGCCCTACTTGCACCCTAGTTGCGCCCTAGTTGCGCCCTTCTTGCATCCTATTTGCGCCCCAGTTTTGCCCAAGTTGCGTCCTACTTGCACCCTACTTGCATCCTACTTGCGCCATACTTGCACCCTAGTTGCTCCCTATTTACGCCCTACTTCACCCTACTTGCGCCCTACATACTCCCTACTTGCGTCCTAGTTACGCCTTAGTTACGCCCTAGTAGCATCCTACTTGCGCCCTACTTGGGCCCTGGTTGCGCCTTAGTTGCGTCTTAGTACGCCCTAGTTGCATGCTACTTGTGCTCTTGTTGCGCCCTAATTGCACCCTAGTTGCACCCCAGTTTCGCCTTAGTTGGGCACTAGCTCCGCCCTAGTTGCGCTATAGTTGCGGTTTACTTATGCACAAGTTACGTCCTACCTGTGTCCTACTTGCGCCTCAGTTGGGCACTAGCTACGCCCTAGTTGACCCAAGTTACGCCCTAGTTGTACCCTACTTGCACCTTTTTGTGCCCTATTTGCTCCGTAGTTGTGCCCTATTTGTGTCCTATTTGTGCCCTAGTTGCGCCCCAGTTGGACAGTAGCTTCGTCCTACTTGCGCCCTAGAAACACCCCACTTGCGTCCCACTTGCACCCTACTTGCACCCTAGTTGCAACCTAGTTACGCCCTAGTTGTGCCCTTGTTACACCACTGTTGCATCTCAACTGGACACTAGCTATGTCCTATTTCGTTCTAGTTGCACCCTAGTTGTGCCCTTGTTGTGCTCTAGTTTTGTCCAAGTTACGTCCTAGTTGCCCTAGTTGCACCCTACTTACGCCCTACTTGCGCCCTAGTTGCATCCTAGTTTTGCCCAACTTGCACCCTACTTGTGCTCTACTTGCACCCAAGCACTCTATCCAGGCCTCTGTTGGGCACTAGCTATGGCCTAGTTGCATCCTAGCTATGGCCTAGTTGCATCCACGTTGCGTCCTAGTTGCGTCCTAGTTGTGCCCTACATGCACCCTAGTTGCGCCCTATTTATGCCCTAGTTGCGCCCGACTTGCGCCCTAGGTGCGTCCTCATTATGCCTCAGTTAGATACTAGCTATATCCTAGTTATGCCCTAGTTGCATCCTAGTTGCACCCTTCTTGTGACCTACTTGCGTCCTACTTGCACCCTAGTTGTGCCCTACTTGCACCCTATTTGTACCCTAGTTTAATCCTAGTTGCACCCTAGTTGCACCCTACGTGCGCCCTACTTGCACCCTGCTTGTATCCTTTTTGCGCCCTAGTTGTGTCCTAGTCGTGTCTCAGTTGGGAACTAGCTATACCCTAGTTGCGCCCTAGTTACGTCCTAGTTGTGCCCTACTTGCACCCTACTTGCGCCCTACTTACGCCCTAGTTTCGCCCTAGTTGCACCCTAGTTGCATCCTGATTGCACCTCAGTTAGACACTAGCTTCGCCTTAGTTGCGCCTTAGTTGTGCCCTAGTCACACCCTAGTTGCACCATGGTTATGCCCTAGTTACGTCCTACTTGCGCCCTTCTTGCACCATAGTTGCACCTTAGTTGCACCCTACTTGCGTCCTACTTGTGCCCTAGTTGCTCCCTTGTTACGTCCTAGTTTTTCCCTAGTTACACCCTAGTTACACCCTACTTGTGCCCTACGTGTGCCCTAGCTACGACCTAGTTATACCCTAGTTGCGCCCTACTTGCACCCTACTTGCTCCCTACTTGCGCCCTAGTTGCGCCGTAGTTGCACCCTAGTTGCACCCTACGTGCGCCCTACCTGTACCCTAGTTGCGCCCTAGTTGCACCCTAGTTTTACCCTAGTTGTGCCCTACTTACACCCTACCTGCGCCCTAGTTGTGTCCTAGTTGCGCCCTAGTTGTGCCCTACTTGTAACCTACTGACGCCCTACTTGCGCCCCACTTGCAACCTTCCTATGCCCTAGTTGCATCCTAGTTACGCCCTAGTTACACCCTAGTTGCGCTTCAGTTGGGCACTAGCTATGTCCTAGTTACACCCTAGTTGCACCCTAGTTGCACCCTACTTGCGCCTACTTGCATCCTAATTGTGCCCTAGTTGCACCCTAGTTGCGCCCAAGTTGCTCCCTGGTTGTGCCTCAGTTGGGCCCTAGCTACGCCCTAGTGTCGCCCTCGTTACGCCCTAGTTGCGTCCTACGGCGCCTTCTTTACGCCCTACTTGTGCCCTAGTTGTGCTATGGTTGAGCCCTACTTCCGGCCTTGTTGCGCCTCAGTTGGGTACTTGCTACACCCTAGTTGGACCCTAGTTGTATCCTAGTTGCACCCTAGTTGCACCCTAGTTGCTTCCTACTTGTGTCCTTGTTATGCCCTACTTGCGCTCTACTTTCGCCCTAGTTGCGCCCTCATTGCGTCCTAGTTGTGCCCTTACTTTCCCTACTTGTGCTCTGCCTGTACCCTAGTTGCGCCCTGGTTGCGCCCTAGTTGCACCCTAGTTGCGCCGTACTTGTGCTGTTGTTGTGTCCTAGTTGCGTCCTAGTTGGACCCTAGTTGCGCCCTATTTGTGCCTTAATTGCGCCCTAGTTGCGTCCTACATCCGCCCTACCTGCAACCTAGTTGCTCTCTAATTGCGTCCTAGTTGTGCCATAATTACGCCCTAGTTGCGCCCTACTTGCATCCTACTTGTGCCCTGCTTGCACCCTATTTGCGCCCTAGTTACGCCCTAGTTGCACCCTACTCGTGTCTCATTTTAGCCCTTATTGATCCCTAGTTGTGCCCTAGTTGCACCTTGGGTGTGCCCTACTTGCACCCTAGTTGCACCCTACTTGCGCCCAAGTTGCGCCCTAGTTGTGCCTAAGTAGGACACGAGCTATGCCCTAGTTGCGCCCTACTTGCACCCTAGTTGCGCCCTAGTTGCACCCTACTTGACTCTACTTGTGCCCTACTTGCATCCTACTTAAGCCTTAGTTGCACCCTACTTACGCCCTAGTTGCGCTCTAGGTGTGCCCTGGTTGCAACCTACTTGCGCCTCAGTTGGGCACTAGCTACGACCTAGTTCCGTCCTAGTTACACCCAAGTTGCGTCCTAGTTACGCCCTAGTTGCACCCTACTTGCGCCCTAGTTGTGCCCTACTTATGCCCTAGTTACGCCCTAGCTGTGCCCTAGATTCGCCTTAGTTACGCCTCAGTGGGACACTAGATATGCCCTAGTTACGCCATAGTTGCGCCCTAGTTGTGCCCTAGTTGCGCCCTACTTGTACCCTACTTGTGCCCTAGTTGTGCCCTACTTGCGCCCTTGTTGGGCCCTAGTTGCGCCCTGGTTGTGTCTCAGTTGGACATTAGCTATGCCCTAGTTGCATCTTACTTGCGGCCTAGTTGTGCCCTAGTTGTACCCTAATTACGTCCTAGTTGCACCCTAGTTGCATTCTACTTGCGCCCCACTTGTGCCTTCATTGTGCCCTAGTTGCGACCTAGTTATGTCCTAGTTGCGCCCTAGTTGCGTCCAAGTTGCGCCCTAGTTGTGCCCTAGTTGCGCCCAAGTTGCAACCTACTTGCGCCCTAGTTTCTTAGTTGCACCCTAGTTGCACCCTAGTTGCGTCCTACTTGTGCCCTAGTTGTGCCCTACTGGAACCTTAGTTTCACCTTAGTTGCACCCTTGTTGTGCCGTAGTTGCAGCCTAGTTGCACCCCACTTGCATTCTGGTTGTGCCCTACTTGTACCCTAGTTGCTAGTTGCACCCTAGTTGCGCCCTACTTGTACCCTACTTGCGTCCTACTTGCGCCCCAGTTGCGCCCTAGTTGCACCCTAGTTGCACCCTACTTTTTCCCTTCTTACACCCTACTTGCATCCTACTTGCACCCTAGTTGTGCCCTACATGTGCCCTAGTTCTGTCCTAGTTACGCCCTAGTTGCACCCTAGTTACGTCTCACTTGGGCACTAGCTTCACCCTAGTTGCACCCTAGTTGCGTCCTAGTTATGCCCTACTTGCATCCTTCTTCCGCCCTACTTACATCCTAGTTTGCGCCCTAGTTGCTCCCTAGTTGCACCCTAGTTGCACCTTAGTTCCACCCTAGTTGCGCCCTAGTTGTGCCTCAGTTGAGCACTAGCTACACCCTGGTTGCACCCTAGTTGTGCCCTAGTTGCGCCCTACTTACATCCTACTTGAGCCCTACTTGCGCACTAGTTGTGCCCTAGTTGTGCCTTAGTTGCACCTCAGTTGGGCACTAACTACACCATAGATGCGCCCAAGTTGCAGCCTAGTTGCGCCTTATTTGTCCCCTTGTAGCACCCTACCTGCGCCCTACTTGTGCCCTACTTGCGGCCTAGTTACGCCCTAGTTGCAGCCTAGTTACGCCTTACTTGCACCATACTTGCGCTCTACTTGCTCCCCAGTTGCGCTCTAGTTGCACCCTAGTTACACCCTACTTGCACCCTACTTGCGTCCTACTTACCCCCAAGTTGCACACTAGTTACGCCCTACTTGTGGTCTACTTGCGCCCTAGTCGCACTCTAGTTATGCCCTCGTTGCACCCTAGTTACTCCCTACTTGCGCCCTAGTTGTACCGTAGTTGCACCCTACTTGCATCCCACTTGCGCCATGCTTGCGCCCTACTTCCGTCCAAATTGCACCCTAGTTGCACCTAAGTTGGGCACTAGCTACACCCAAGTTGCACCCTAGTTGCACCCTAGTTACGCCCTACTTGCGTACTACTTGCATCCTACTTGCATCATAGTTACGCCCTAGTTGCGCCCTGGTTGCGCCCTAGTTTTGCCACAGTTGGGTACTACCTACGGCCTAGTTGGGGCCAAGTTGTGCCCTAGTTTTGTCCTGGTTGCACCCTAGTTACGCCCTAGTTGCGCCCTTCTTGCGCCCTACTTGCGCCCTAGTTGCGCCCTACTTGCGCCATAATTACGCCCTACTTGCACCCTATTTGTGCCTTCCTTACGCCCTAGTTGCACCCAAGTTTTGTCCTTGTTGTGCCCTTCTTGCGTCCTACTTGCGTCCTACTTGCACCCTAGTTACGCGCTTGCTGTGTCCTAGTTGTGCCATAGTTGTGTCCTACTTGCGCCCTAGTTATGCCCTAGTTGTGCCCTAGCTACGCGCTAGTTGCGCCCTACTTGCACCCTAGTTGTACCCTACTTGCGCCTTAGTTGCGCCCGAGTTGTGCCTCAGTGGGACACTAGCAAAGCTCTAGTTCTACCCTAGTTGTGCTGCAGTTGTGCCCTACTTGCGCCCTACTTGCGCCCTAGTTGTGCCTTACTTGCGACCTATTTGTGCCCGTCTTGTACTCTTGTTGCGTCCTAGTTGCGCTTCAGTTGGGCACTAACTACGCCCTAGTTGCACCCTTGTTGTGTCCTAATTGTACCCTAGTTTTGCCCTACTTGTGCCCTACTTGATTCCTAGTTGCACCCTAGCTGCTCCCTAGTTACGCCCTAGTTGTGCCCTCGTTGCGCCTAAATTTGGGACTAGATACGCCCTAGTTGCACTCTATTTGTGCCCTAGTTGTGTCCTACTTGTGCCTTACTTACGTCCTCCTTGTGTCCTAGTTGTTCCCTAGTTGTGCCCTGGTTGCACCCTAGTTGCACCTTACTTGGGCACTAGATACGCTCTCATTACGCCCTAGTTGTGCACTAGTTGCGCCCTACATGTGTCCTACTTGCGTCATCTTGCACTCTACTGGCGCCCTAGTTGCGCCCTACATGTGACCTACTTGTTTCCTACTTGTTCCCTACTTGCGCCCTAGTTTCTCCTTAGTTGCGCCCTAGTTGCACCCTAATTGCCCACTACTTGGGCACTAGTTAAATCCTAGTTGTGCCCTAGTTGCATCCTAGTTGCGGGCTGCTTTCGCCCTACTTGCACCCTACTTGCACCCTAGTTGCGCCCTAGTTACGCCCTCGTTGCACCCTCGTTGCACCCTAGCTGCGCCCTAGATACGTCCTACTTGAGCCCTACTTGTGCCCCAGTTGTGCCCTAGTTGTGCCCATTTGCGCCCTAGTTGTGCCTTATTTGTGCGCTAGTTGCGCCCTTGTTACGCCATAGTTGCGCCCTAGTTACATTTCAGTTTGGCACTAGCTTCGCCCTAGTTGCACCCTACTTGCACCCTAGTTGCACCCTACTTGCACTCTACTTGCGCCCTACTTGCGTCCTAGTTACGTCCTATCTGCGCCCTATTTGCGTCCTAGTTGCACCCTTGTTACGTCCTAGTTGCGCCTTAGTTGGATACTAGCTACACCCTAGTTGCGCCCTTGTTGCACCCTAGTTGCATAAACGTTACGCCCTAGTTGCGCCCTACTTGCCCCCTAGTAGCGCCCTACTTGGGCCCTACTTTCAACCTACTTATGCCCTAGTTGTACCCTAGTTGAGGCCTAGTTACGCCCTACTTGCGCCCTACTTGTGCCCTACTTGCCCCCTAGTTGTGTCCTAGGTGTGCCCTAGTTACACCCTACTTACACCATACTTGCGTTCTACTTGCTCCCTAGTTGCACCCTTATTACGTCCTACTTGCGTCCTACTTGCGTCCTACTTGCGCCCTACTCGCGTCCTAGTTGTGCCATAGTTGCAACCTAGTTGCGCCCTACTTGCTCCCTAGTTTATTCCTAGTTGCGCCCTAGTTGGGCCCTTTTGCGCCCTATTTGCGTCTGACTCGCGCCCTAGTTGTGTCCTAGTTGCGCCTTAGTTTTGCCTCAGTTGGACACTAGCTACGCCCTAGTTGCGTCCATGTTGCGTCCTAGTTATGCCCTGCTTGCGCACTACTTGCATCCTACTTGCGCCCTAGTTGTGCCCTAGTTCCATCCTAGTTGTGCTCTAGTTACGCCTCAACTGGACACTACCTATGGCCTAGTTGCGCTCTAGTTGCGCCTTAGTTTCGCCCTGTTTGTGCCCTAGTTAAGCCCTAGTTGCGCCCTTCTTGCACCCTACTTGTGCCCTAATTGTGTCTTGCTTGCAGCCTATTTGCACCCTACTTGCGCCCTAGTTACGCCCTAGTTGTGCCCTAGTTGCACCCTTCTTGTGCCCTACTTACGTCCTAATTGCGCCATAGTTACGCCCTAGCTGTGCCCTAGTTGCACCATACTTGCGCCCTAGTTATGCCCTAGTTGCGTCCTAGTTACACCCTAGTTCTACCCTACTTGTACCCTAGTTGCACCCTACTTACGTCCTAGTTGTGCCCTAGTTGTGCCTCAGTGGGGCACTAGCTATGCTCTAGGTGGACCCTAGTTGAGCCCTAGTTGTGCCGCAGTTGCACCCTACTTGCGCCCTACTTGCACCCTAGTTGCGCCTTACTTGTGCCCTATTTGTGCCCGGCTTGCATCCTTGTTGTGCCCTAGTTGCTCTTCAGTTAGGCACTAACTTTGTCCTAGTTGCACCCTTGTTGTGCCCTAGTTGCGCCCTAGTTTCGTCCTACTTGCGCCCTATTTCCACCCTAGTTGTACCCTAGTTGCACCCTAGTTGCACCCTAGTTGCACCCCAGTTACACCCCAATTGGGGACTAGATACGCCCTAGTTGCACCCTAGTTCTGTCCTAGTTGCGCCCTACTTGCGCCCTACTTGCGTCCTAGCTGCGCCCTAGTTGTGCCCTAGTTGCTCCCTAGTTGCACCCTAGTTGCACCCTAGTTGCGCCTTAGTTGGGCACTAGCTACACCCCAATTGCACCCTAGTTGCACTGTGCACCCTATTTGAGTCCTTATTGCACCCTACTCATACCCTACTTGCACGCTAGTTGCGCCCTACTTGTGCCCTACTTGCACCCTTGGTGTACCTTAGTTGTGCCCTACTTGTACCCTACTTTTGCCCTCCTTGGGTCCTAGTTGCATCCTAGTTGCGTCCTAGTTAAGTCCTAGTTGCATTGTGCCCTACTTGCATCCTAGTTGTGCCCTAGTTACGCCTGAGTTGAACACTAGCTACGCCTTGTTGCGCCCTAGTTGCACCCTCATTGCGCACTACTTGCACCTTACTTACGCCCTTGCTGCACCCTACTTGCGCCATACTTGCGCCCTAGTTGTGCCCTACTTGCGCCCTAGTTGTACCTGACTTGCGCCTTAGATGTGCCCTACTTGCGCCTCAGTTGGACATTAGTTACTCCCTAGTTACGCCCTAGTCACGCCCTAGTTGCGCCCTAGTTGCGCCCTACTTGCGCCCTACTTGCACCCTAGTTGTACTCTATTTGTGCCCTAATTGCACCCTACTTGCCACCTTCTTACATCCTAGTTGCGCCCTATTTGCACCCTAGTTGTGCCCTACTTGCACCCTAGTTGCGTCCAAGTTATACCCTAGTTGCGCCCAAGTTGCGTCCTACTTGTACCCTACTTGTACCGTAGTTGCACCCTACGTGTGCCCTAGTTGCGCCTGACTTGCGCCCTAGTTACGTCCTAGTTGCGCCTTAGTTGGGCACTAGCTATGCCCTAGTTACGCCCTAGTTGTGCCATAGTTACGCCCTAGTTGTGTCCTACGTGCACCATACTTGCGCCCTCATGGTGTCCTAGTTGTGCCCTAGTTGCAACCTACTTGCGTTCTACTAGTGCCCTAGTTGCGCCTTGTTGCGCCCTAGTTGTGCCCTACTTGCGTCCTACTTGCACCCTACTTGTGCCTTAGTTGTGTCCTAGTTGTGCCCTAGTTGCACCCTACTTGTGCCTTACTTGTGCCCTACTTGTACCCTAGTTGCGTCCTAGTTGCGTCTTAGTTGCCTCCTACTTGATCCTACTTGTGCCGTAGGTGCGCCTTCGTTGCGCCCTAGTTACACTCTAGTTGCACCCTAGTTTCACCCTAATTGCACCCTAGTTATGTCCTAGTTGTGCCCTACTTGCGCCCGAGTTGCATCCTAGTTGCACTTCTTTGGGCAAGAGCTTCACCCTAGTTGTGTCCTAGTTGCACCCTAGTTAAACCTTTGTTGCGCCCTACTTGCATCCTACTTGCACCCTAGTTATGCCCCACTTGCACCCTAGTTGCATCCTACTTGTACACTAGTTACGCCCTAGTTGCACCCCAATTTGGCACTAGCTGCGCCCTAGTTCCGCCCTAGTCGTGCCCTAAATGCACCATACTTGAGCCCTACTTTCACCCTAGTTGTGCCCTAGTTACGTCCTACTTGCACCCTACTTGCACCCTATTTGCGCCCTAGTTGCGTCCTAGTTGCACCCCAGTTGCACCCTACTTGCGCCCTACTTGCGTCCTAGTTACACCCTAGTTGCGCCTCAGTTGCACCCTAATTGCACCCTAATTGCATGCTAGTTTTGCCCTAGTTGCACCCTAGTTACGCCCTACTTGTGCCCTACTTGGGCCCTAATTGCGCCATAGCTGCGCCCTAGTTGCGCCCTAGTTACGCCTTGTCAGAATAAACGCTAGTCTCCACAAGTCATCTCCCTGGTCCAGGTTCCACCATATTCCGTGGCTACACAACTCCGGAATAATTGCTCAGTGGAAAAGAAATACATGGCTCGAACAATCCCGGCTCATCTCGCGGATGCCAAAGACCAACCGGCTGGCTTGTGTCCACTGCTCAACCAAGTCCCGCCAACCGGCTAGACCTATCGGTCTTCCACCGATGGTTGGCTTTCCCTGCGCAACAAATAATGATAATGGGAGCTGCGAACCCGCCGACCCAATGACACTCCCTCACTCCAACAGAGCGCCAACGTACTCTTCGTGTCCCGATATCCGCGGATGGACAAACAACGGTCAAGGCGTGAATATAACATACTCTCGGTTCTTGCCGCCAACGTCTCCACCCGTTGGTGAAGCTACCCCACGGGTGACCTCACCATCAGCAGCAGCCGCAAGCAAGCGGCTAAGGCGACACCTGTCGTACTACCCTTCGTGAATTAGTCTAGGTTAGCTTCCTTGCTCCTTGGCCTAAAGTAGTACATAACCTGTCCTTTTGTTGTTTAATCTTTACCACTTGTTGGTCAATCGAGTTGTCTCTTGCCTCACTTGTTCTCGGCCCGGGCCTTTGCCCTTCCCCCACTCGGCCCGGGCTTCGGCCCTGCCCCCACTCCTCAGACTGTGACCTATGGCCCGGTGCCATGGCACATTTTCTGTCTCTATCGTTGCCTTCATCATGCTCAACAATCTACTCCTGCATGGCCTGGGCTTCGCCCTGTCTCCAATGGCAACGTTCAGCTCTCGGCCCACTTCATGGCACTGCGGCCTCGCTTCTTGCTCAACCCGCCTTTGGACAGCGTGGCCTCTCATCCTCATCTTTACATGTGCTTCTGTCATGATCTCAAGTGCCTTTGCTCATCAGCCCGCGTATCCACGGTGCGGCCCTCATGCTCATGCGGCCCGTGCCTCAGTGTTGTGGCCTCATGGTCCACGCTCCAGTACTGCCCCCAACAGCTTATCACCGTACGCTTCTGATCTTGCTTTTCTCCCCGGTTGTCTCAGCGCTCGTGCTTACGGACCGTGCCCAGTCCAGAACTCATCATCTTATCATGTGCAACAGCTATCACTCGAGCCGCACTCTCTCTTCCTAGCATCTCATCAAGTATGTCTGAGCTTCTGGCACCACCCTCACAATGCTCTACTTTATCTGACACGCCTTACCTGCGCCCTACTTGCGCCCTAGATGTGTACTAATTACGCCCAACTTGCACCCTAGTTGCGCCTCAGTTGGGCTCTAGGTACGCCCTAGTTGCGCCCTAGTTGTACCCTAGTTGCGCCCTAATTGTGCCCTACTTGCGCACTAGTTTCACCCTAGTTGTGCCCAAGTTGTGTCCTACTTGTCCCTTACGTGCGCCTTACTTGCACCCTAGTTGCGCCCTAGTTGCACCTTTGTTGCGGCCTACTTGGGCCCTAGTTGTGCCCTGGTTGCTCCCTAGTCGCGCCCTAGTTGCCCCCTTGTTGCGTCCCACTTGCACCCTATTTGTGCCCTACTTGTGCCCTAGTTGCACCCTAGTTGCACCTCAGGTGGGCACTAGCTACGCCCTACTCGTGCCCTGGCTGCGCCCTACTTGCGTCCTACTTGCATCCTACTTACGCCCTGGTTGCGCCCTACTTGTGCACTAGTTGCACCCTACTTGCATCCTAGTTGCACCCTAATAGCACCCTAGTTGTGCCTTAGTTGCACACTAGTTGCACCCTACTTGCGCCCTAGTTGCACCCTACTTGCACCCTACTTGCGCCCCAGTTACGCTCTAGCTGCACCCTAGTTGCACCCTACTTGCGTCCTACTTGGGCCCTAGAAGTGCCCTAGTTGTGCCATAGTTACACCCTACTTGCAGCCTAGTTGCGTCCTACTTGCGCCCTAGTTACTCCCTTCGTGTGCCCTAGTTGCACCATAATGCACCTCATTTGGGCACTAGCTACGTCATATTTTTACCCAAGTTGCGTGCTTGTTGCTCCCTAGTTGCACCCTAGTTGTACCCTTCTTGCACCCTAGTTATGCCCTACTTGCGCCCTAGTTCTCCCTCGTTGCGCCCTAATTGTGCCCTAGTTGCGCCTTAGTTGGACACTAGCTAGGTCCTAGTTGCGCCCAAGTTGCCCCCTAGTTGAGCCTTAGTTACTCCCTTGTTGTGTCCTACTAGCATCCTAGTTGCGTCCGACTGGCGCCCTAATTGCACCCTAGTTGCGCGTAAATTGGTGACTAGCAACGCCCTAGTTGTGCCCTAGTTGCATCCTAGGTGTTCCCTCGTTACACCCAACTTACAACCTACTTCAGCCCATATTGCGCCCTAGCTTCACACTAGTTGTGTCCTACTTGCACCCTACTTGCGCCATAGTTACGACCTAGTCACGTCATTGTTGTGTCCTACTTGTGCCCTACTTGCACCCTAGGTGCACCCTAGTTTTTCCCTAGTTGTGTCCTACTTGCACCCTATTTGTGTCCTAGTTGTGGCCTTATTGCGCCCTAGTTGTGCCCTACTTGTTCCCTACTTGTGCCCTCGTTGTACCCTAGTTGCTCCCTAGTTGCGCCCTCATTACGTCCTACTTGCACCCTAGTTGCGCCCTACTTGCACCCTAGTTGTGCCCTAGTTGCACCTCAGTTGGACACTAGCTATGCCCTAGGTGCGCCGTAGTTGCAACCTAGTTGTGCCTTACTTGTTCCCTACTTTCTCCCTACTTGCGCCCTAGTTGTGCCCTTCTTGCGCCCTAGTTACACCCTACTTGCACCCTATTTATGCCCTAATTGTGACTCAGTTGGACACAAGGTAGGCCCTAGTTGCACTCTAGTTGCGCCCTAGTTGCGTCCTAGTTGCACCCTACTTGAGCCCTACTTGTGCCCTAGTTGCGCCCTAGTTGGGCCCTAGTTGGACCTTACTTGTTCCCTAGTTACGCCCTTGTTGTGTCCTAGTTAGGCCCTAGTTGCTCCCTAGTTGTGCCCCAATAAATCCCTACTAACTCCATTGTTACGTCGTAGTTGTGCCCTAGGTAAGCCTTAGTTGCGCCCTGCTTATGTCCTAGTTGCACCCTACTTACGCCCTACTTGCTCCCTGGTTGCGTCCTACTTGCGCCTTACTTGTGCCCTACTTGCGGCCTACTTGCGTCCTAGTTGCGCCCTACTTGGGCCCTACCTACGTCCTAGTTGCGCCCTACTTGTGACCTGGTTGCATCCTACTTACGCCCTTATTGCGACCTAGTTGTGCCTCAGATGGGCACTAGGTACTCCCTAGTTGCGCCCTAGTTGTGTCGTACTTGTGCCCTAGTTGGTCCCTAGTTGTACCCTAGTTGTGCCCTAGTTGCACCTCAGTTGGGCACTAACTACGCCCTAGTTGCATCCTAGTTGCGCCCTAGTTGCGCCCTAGTTGCACCCTAGTTTTGCCCTAGTTGCGCACTAATTGCAGCCTAGTTGTCCACAACTTGTACCTTACTTGCACCCTAGTTGCGCGTCAGTTGGGCATTAGCTACGTCCTAGTTGTACCCTATTCACTTGCTAGGTACACCCGAGTTGTTCCCTACTATTGCCCTTGTTGTACCCTAGTTGCGCCCTATTTGCACCCTACTTACGTCCTACTTGCGTCCTAGTTGTGTCCTTGTTGCGCCCTAGTTGTGCCCTACTTGCACCCTACTTGCGTCCTCCTTCCGGCCTAGTTGTACCCTAGTTGCACCCTGGTTGCACCCTATTTGTGCCCTACTTGCACCCTAGTTGCACCCTAGTTACGCCCTAGTTTCCCCCTAGTTGCGCCCTCGTTCCGCCCTACTTGTGCCCTAGTTATTCCCTACTTATGCCCTAGTTGTGTCCTAGTTGCACCTCAGTTGGACACTAGCTATGCCCTAGTTGCGTCCCAATTGTGCCCTAGTTGCACCCTGGTTGCGCCTTAGTTGCACCCTACTTGTGTCCTAGTTTCGCCCTACTTACGCCTTAGTTGCCCCCTGGTTACGCCCTACTTGCTCCCTACTTGTGCCCTACTTGCGCCCTCCTTGCGCCCTAGTTGTACCCTACTTGTGCCCTAGTTGCGGCCTAGTTGTGCCTCAATTGGGCACTAGCTACGCCCTAGTTGTGCCCTAGTTGCGCTCTAGTTGCGCCATACTTGCATCCTACTTGCACCCTACTTGCGCCCTAGTTACGCCTTAGATGCGCCCTAGTTGTGCCCTAGTTGCACCTCAGTTGGACACGAGCTACGCCCTAGTTGTGTCCTAGTTGCGTACTGGTTTTGCCCTAGTTCTGTCCTAGTTGCGCCCTTCTTGTGCCCTACTTGCGTCCTACTTGTGTCCTCATTGTGTTCTAGATGTGCCCTAGTTGCGCCCTAGTTGACTCTACTTGCGTCCTACTTACTCCCTTGGTGTGTCCTAGTTCCACACTAGTTGCGTCCTACTTGCGTCCTACTTGTGCCCTACTTATGCCCTAGTTGCACCCTTTTTACGCCCTAGTTGTGCCCTCCTGGCGCCCTACTTGACCCCTACTTGTGCCCTACTTGCGTCCCAGTTGCTCCCTAATTGCGCCCTGGTTGTGCCCTAGTTACGCCCTAGTTGCGCCTTAGTTGGACACTAGCTACGTCCTAGTTGCACCCTAGTTGTACCCTAGTTGCACGCTACTTGCGCCCTACTTGTGCCCTACTTACGCCCTATTTACGCCCGAATTGCGCCCAAATTACGCCCTAGTTGCACCCTAGTTGCGCCTCACTCGGACACTACCTACGATTAGTTGCATCCTAGTTGCGCCCTTTTTCACTCTACTTGTACCCTAGTTTCACCCTGTTTTTGCCCGGCTTGCACCCTACTTGTGCCCTAGCTGTGCCCTAGTTGCACCCTAGTTGCGTCCTACTTGTGCCCGATTTAAGCCCTAGTTGCACCCTAGTTCTGCCCTAGTTGCGCCCTAGTTGCACCTTAGTTGCGTCCTACTTGTGCCTTAGTTGTGCCCTACTTGCGCCCTAGTTGTGCCCAAGTTGTGCCTCAGTTGGACACTAGCTGCGTCCCAATTGCTCCCTAGTTTCGCCCTAGTTGCGCCCTATCTATAACCTACTTGTGCCCCACCTGCGCCCAAGTTGCGCCCTAGGTGTTCCCTAGTTGCCCCTGTGTTGCGACCTAGTTGTGCCCTAGTTGCACCTCAGTTGGACAATAGCTTCACCCTAGTTATGCCCTAGTTGCTTCCTAGTTTTACCCTACTTGCGCCCTACTTGCGCTTTACTTGCATCCTACTTGCGCCCTAGTTGCGCCCAACTTGCACCCTAGTTGCGCCCTAGTTGCACCTCAGTTGGACACTAGTTACGCCCTAGTTGTACCCAAGTTGCACCGTAGTTACGCCTTTGTTGCGTCCTACTTGTGCCCTACTTGCGCCCTAGTTGCATCCTAGTTGTACTCTAGTTGTGCTCTACTTGATCCCTACTTGTGCCCTAGTTGTACCCTAGTTGTACCCTATTTGCACCCTGGTTGTGATCTACTTGCATCCTTGTTGCGTCATTATTACGTCTTAGTTACGTCCTACTTGCACCCTTCTTGCGTCCTACTTGCACCCTAGTTGCGCCCTATTCGCGCCCTAGTTCCAACCTTTTTGTGCCCTACTTCTGTCCTACTTGTGGCCAAGTTACATCCTAGTTGCGCCCTATTTGTATCCTACTCGCGCTGTAATTGCGATCTAGTTGTGTCCTAGTTGTGCCCTAGTTATGCCCTAGTTGTGCCCTACCTGTGCCCTAGTTGTGCCCGACTTGCATCCTAGTTGCACCCTAATTGCACCTCGGCTGGACAGTAGCTATGCCCTAGTTGCAAACTGGTTGTGCCGTAGTTGTGCTCTAGTTGTGCCCTACTTGTGCCCTAGTTGCACCCTATGTGCTCCCTACTTGTGCCCTGGTTGCACCCTACTTACGCCCTACTTGCACCCGACATGCACCCTAGTTGCGCCCTAGTTGCACCTCAGTTGGACACTAGCTACATCCTAGTTGCACCCTAGTTGCGACCTAATTGTGTCCTACTTGTGTCCTACTTGTGCAATAGTTACGCCCTAGTTGGGTCCTTATAACGCCATACTTGCTCCCTACTTGTGCTCTAGTTGCTTCCTAATTGCACCCTAGTTGTCCCCTACTTGAGTCCTATTTATGCCTCAGTTGCTCCCTAGTTGCGTCCGACTTGGGCCCTACTCGTGCCCTAGTTGCGCCCTAGTTCTGTCGTTCTTGCGCCCTACTTGAGTCCTACTTGCGTCCTTCTTGCACCCTAGCTGCTCCCTATTTGCGCCCTATTTTCACCCTGTTTGGGCCCTTCTTGCGCCTTAGTTGTGCCCTAGTTGCGCCCTAGTTGCACCCTAGTTGCGCCCTACTTGCACCATACTTGCATCCTAGTTGCATCCTAGTTTCACTCTAGTTGCGCCCTACTTACGTCCTAATTTCCTCTTACTTGCGCCCTAGTTGCACCCTACTTGCGCACTACTTGCACCCTAGTTCTGCCCTAGTTGCACCCTTGTTGCCCCCTACATGCACCCTACTTGCGCCCTACTTGTGCCCTAGTTGCGTCCTACTTACACCCTAGTTTTGCCCTGGTTGCACCTCAGTTTGACACTAGCTACAACCTAGTTGCGCCCTAATTGCAATTGCGCCCTGGTTGCGCCCCACTTGCACCCTAGTTACGCCCTTCTTTCGTCCTAGTTGCACCATAGTTGTGCCCTAGTTGCGCCCTAGTGGGGCCTCAGTTGGGCAGTAGCTACGTCCTAGTTGTACCCTAGTTGCGTCCTAGTTTTGCCTCTCTTGCGCCTTACTTGCATCCGAGTTGCGCCCTAGTTGCATCCTAGTTGTACCGTATTTGCGCCTCAGTTGGGCACTAGGTACGCCCGCAATTATTGCGTCCTAGTTGCATCCTAGTTTCGCCCTAGTTTTGCCCTACGTGTGTCCTAGTTACGTCCTACTCGCACCCTAGTTGCGTCCTAGTTGCGCCTCAATTGGGCATTAGCTATGCCCTAGTTGCGCCCTAGTTGTGCCCTAGTTGCACCCTACGTGTGACCTATTTGTGTCCTAGTTGCGTCCTACTTGTCCCGTAGCTGCGCCCGTCTTACAGCCTTGTTGCGCCCTAGTTGTGCCTCAGTTGGGTACAAGCTACGTCCTAGTTGTACACTAGTTGTGCCCTTGTTTCACCCTAGTTATGCCCTACTTGCGCCCTACTTGTGCCCTAGTTGCGTCCTAGTTGCGCCCCAGTTGCACCCTACTTGTGCCCTAGTTACCCCCCTATTTTTGCCCTAGTTGTGCCCTACTTGCGCACTACTTGTGTCCTAGTTGCACCCTAGTTGCGCCCTAGTTGCACCCTACTTGCATCCTACTTGTGCCCTAGTTGCGTCATAGTTGCGCCCTAGTTGCGCCTAACTTGAGCCCAACTTGTACCCTATTTACGCCCTAGTTGCTCCCTAGTTACACCCTAGTTGCGCCCTACTTACGCCCTACTTGCACCCTAGTTGCGTCCTAGTTACACCCTTTTTACGCCCTACTTGTGCCCTACTTGCGCCCTGCTTGCACCCTAGTTGTGCCCTAGTTGCGTCCTGGTTGCATCCTACTTGCACCCTTGTTCCGTCCTACTTGCGCCCTAGTTGCCCCCTTAGGTTGTAGCATAGACGCTTTAGGCACATTGCAAACAGCACGCTGCATGTCATCCAGCAATAGCAGCTGGTCCGTGTCAGGGAATCCACGGGATGCGGTCCCGACGTTTGTCTGATCGTCTCTTGGCGGTCTACGTCTTCTGTTTTAAGTGAATCTGAGACTGAGCGTGAGCTTTCTGGTCGCCTCACTGTATGTGAGCAGGAATTTAGAGACAGTCAGTTTGCGAAGGAAATAACGGCATTCTTGCATTAGTTTTTGCACATGGACATGATTTCAACATTTATAGGGCTAGTCATGATATTTCCAACGCACCAAACCGCGTGTGATTCAGCCAAGTGTAGCCCAAGTTATGCTTGCCGAAGCGCAGGTCTTACCCACTAGAGAAACGCCTAACGTCTCCATGGCGCGCACACGCCGTGGCGCCTTCTTTCACGTGCGAAGCGCCTTTCCCAAGGCGCAGATCCCATTGCACGTGGTGTAGGGATCCCCTGCACTGTTTCCATGCACCTCCCCCACTTTTTGGTCGAGTTTGGTGATGGGGTATGACGAGGTTCGAAACCTGTCCGCGGACCTGCAGTCAGAATTTTGACCGAGTCCCCGAGTAACAAAACGTACTACTGAGTTTCGGACGCCGAGCCATGATTTTGGCCGTCCCTCAGTAACAACCTGCACTACAGGATCCCGTGGATGATCCACCTGATCAGATGGATAATCCACCGGACGCCTCGGCAGGCCTTCCGGAGCAATTTCTCCAGATGGTATTTTTGTTACTCAGTTTGGTCGAATATCCTCCGGATTCGGTTGGCAGCCGGCTCATAGAGCCGCTGCACATACCCCAACTTTGGAAGGCCATATCTCCCTCGATAGTTGTCCGATTCTGGTGAAACAACTTCCACCGGATTCAACAACTCGTCAAATGTATGGGGCAATCATTCATTTCAGGATCCGAGTAATCGTCGAGTTGCCAGATCCGCCGGTGCGGAGATTCTACTTTCTGGCGGCTCGTCGGCGCCTCCCAGCACCGCACTTGGGCATGCGGAGGGGCAAATTTTCAACATTCTCCCTCTTGCACCTGCCATGCCCGTTGCTCCTGCTTTCTCTCACTCATCTTCCACTGCGTCATCCAGCCCATCACAGTTGGTCATCCCAAGCCCACCCACGCTCATCGAGTGCCGGCCCGCGGGTTGCGCTTTGGTCAAGCAATCCGCAAGCATGTTGTGTGTGCTGCAGTATTGCAGTACCACCTGCCCCTTCTCGACCATATCCCATGTGTATTGGTAACGCACGTCGATATACTTTGTCCTCCTGTGCTGCGTCGGGTTGTTGGTCAGCAAGATGGAGCCCGTGTTGTCCTCTTGTACCACCGTTGGCTCCTGCTGCGGCACGCCCAGCTCCCCCAGCAACCTGCGGAGCCACACCACCTCCTTGACCGCCTCGGCCAGCACGATGTACTCTGCTTCCACTGTGGAGGTGGCGACGCAGTCCTGCTTTCTACTGCGGCAGGAGACCGCTGCACGACAAGACCGCTGCACCAACGAGGAAGAACACGTAGCCGAGTGTGGACTTCCGCTTTTTTACATCGCCAGCGTAGTCTGCATCTGTGTAGCAGACCAGACGCAAAGGGTCCGCCCACCCTTTGCCGTCGAACCTCAGGCGCGTGTGCCGCATCGCCTGCAGGTAGCGGAGGATGCGCTTGACCACCTGCCAGTGAAGTGCGCCTGGATTGGTCACGTACCTGCTCACTTGGCCCACCACGTAGGCCAGGTCTGGTCGAGTCGCCACCATGGCGTACATGAGGTCGCCCACCGCCGATAGGTAGGGCACCCTTGGCATATCCTCCCGCTCTTCTTTTGTTTGTGGAACCATTACTGCACTCAGTTTACAGGTCGTGGAGACTGGACTGCACACTGGTTTGCAGTCCTCCATGCCGTACCGCTTTAGCACCTCGGCCACGTATTTGGCCTGCCCCAGCTCAAGCGTGCGTGCCCTCCGGTTCCGCGTAATGCTCACCCCAAGGTAGAACTCCAACTCCCCCATGTTCGACATCTGTAACCTGCTGCTCAGCTGCTCTTTCAGCTGCTGTAGGCTCGGCAGGTCTGAGGAGCACAAAATCATATCGTCCACGTAGAGTGCGACAATCTGATGGAGCTTCTTGTTGCACCGCACGTACATGCTGTGATCCGCCTCATAGCGCTTGAAGCCGAGTTGTGCCATGAAGTTGTCCATCTGTTGGTACCAACATCGGGGCGATTGTTTTAGCCCGTACAAGGACTTCCGCAGCTTGCACACCTTGCCCTCCGGCGCCTCCAACCCCTCCGGCACCTCCATGTAAATTTCTTTGTCGATAATGCCATTGAGGAAGACCGTCTTTACATCCATTTGGTGGAGCTCCATGTCTTTCACGGCTGCCACCGCAAGGATGCGGCTGGGGGTGGTAGCCTACGTGAACCTTGCCTCCAAGGTAAGACCAAGCAAAAGTGCTTTGAGGGTAACGGTCATCGCATAGAAGCAGCCTTTGACCTGATTCACACCGACGTGTGCGGACCCTTTCACACGGCGTCAAACGGTGGCAGCAATTTCTTCTTGACCTTCATCCATGACCAAAGCCGCAATGTGTGGATTTACTTCCACAAAACCAAAAGAGAGGTCAGAGAGAAGTTGCAGGAGTTTGTCGCCATGGTGGAGCGGCAAAGCAGAAAGAAGGTCAAGGCACTGCAAAGCGAAAAAGGCGGAGAGTATGAAGCATGCAAGGGCTGGTTGCGGCAACATAGGATCAACCACCAACCTATAACGTCCTACACACTGCAAAGCAATGTTGTGGCCGAGCGGATGAATTAGACCATCATTGGCATTGTGTGCAGCATGCTCTTTGATGCCAAATTCTCACCGCGCTTGTGGGTGGAAGTTGCAAGAACGGCATGCTACCTTGTCAACCTGACTCCTGCAGTTGCTGTGTGCAAGCAGGAGATGGCGCCACAAGAGGTGTGGTCAGGGAAGAGGCCGGACGTCTCACACCTGACAGTATTTGGCTACACCGTATGGGAAAAGGTCCAAGTGGGAGAGGGTGGTGGCAAGCTAGATGCAAGAGCGCAAAAGTGTGTGATGTGGGCTATGAGACGGCCCACAAGACCTACCGCTTGTAGGACCTGGCAGCAAGAAGGCTCATCACTAGCCAGCACGTGACCGTTGATGAGAGGAAACTAGGCAAGGAAAAGTTGCTTGATCCCACGCAAGCTCCAAATAGGGAGAGTGGTTGGTGCTGCTGGATTCGGGAGATCAAGCTCCAAAAATCTGGCAAGTGGTGCCTGTGGGGCATGCTACGGAGAAGAGTGGTGTGGCAGGGAGAGTGGCTGCGCAGGCTATCGCAGCGACGGGCTTCGACACAGAGTCAGCGACGTCCGAAGCCTTTGAGACCAGCTCGGAGGCCATCGGCTCTTCACCAGAGGAAGATTCAACTTCAGGGCAGCCTGCACCAAAGGAACTGTAGCAGAGCAAATATGAAGCACCATCAATGTTGCGCCGCACCATGCAGCAAAGAAAACATACACCAGAGTATGAAGCTAACACCGGAAGCTAGACCGGACTAAGCTGGTCCTGTTTGGCTCAGGGAGAGCCGCTCACTGTGGCAGAGGCACTGAAAAGGCCCAATGCAGCCAAATGGAAGGAGGCGGTGGACAGTGAGCTTGCGTCCATCGAAGAAAATGGTACATGGAAGCTGGTGGACAGACCCGCTAACTCTCACGTGGTGGGATCAAAGTGGGTGCTTAAGCTGAAGCGGAAGTAGGACGGCAGCATCGACAATGATAACCCTCTGTGTATATATTCGTCCATTTATGTCCTTGAGTGTGCAATGCTTACGGATTCTGCGGTCGGTGGTGACCCACGTTGATTGCGAAGACATGTGCTCGCCAACCTCACCACATGGTGGTGCCATCTTTCTGTCTTACGCACTCCGCCGGCCGTCGATCCTTGGCTTTCTCCATTGGAAACCCTACATGTTTCCTTGATACAATTCCGAAAGATTGCTCTTGGTGTGGTAGAAGGCCTAGATCAGTCTGTACTTGCCTGTTTCGTTGGACTAAACTAGGTTCTCTTACTTGTGGCCTGTTTTAGCCAAATCTAGGAACTCGCAGGAACATCTGCGGGGTTTTGTGGACTTCGGGCGAGTTCTCCCTCGAGTCCTGTTGAGCGCCGGTGAGCCTCGCTCACCGGCCCGATGGGTGATACTCGATTTGCAAGTCTCACCCCATAACAAGGGGACCCCTTGTTACTCAGACACTTGTACTAAAAACCCATGACCTGCTAGGACAGTTTTGGATCTAGCTTGTACTAGACTCAATGGTTTAACAAGCCGTTTTTTTTTTTCATGGACTCGCAATAAGTTTCTCATGGTATCAGAGCTGATCAACAGGCCTGAGAGGAACCAAAGCCGACTGGAGGAGCTGACGACGGGGGTGGCCTCCACGTGCTCGCCACATCAGCAAGAGTCGGCGGATCACAGCAAGTTGTCAGGGCATCTCTAGGGTTTTGAACAAGGTCTAAGGGGGCACAAGAGTCTTGGCAAGGCTTTGCACACATGACGGAGGCTGGAAGGGCAGATCTGCCATCAGTTTAAGGCCCCACACCTCTCCTACAACCTCCCCAAGGTGCCCAACCATGATCTCAGGGGCGTGCAAAGGGTTTGGGGGTGTGGGTTTAGATTGCAGGGTCCCAGGACGTCTGAGGGGATTTCTCCATAGAGCTTCGGGCTCTCGGCAGCAAACTGGGCCCAAAGTGGGCCCGGCGAATTGCTGCCAAAATTTCCTTGGCCCACCTCAGCACCATCAGTAGCTAGAGAGATGCAAGGGACCATCGTCCAAGCAATATGAGTGAGGTGGATAGGACAAACGGTGGTGCCGAAAGAGGTGGCAGTGATCGTCCTGATGTAACCCTAACTGCTGCTGCAATGACTCAGCTAGGGATGGGCCAGAAAGAACTCTCCCCTCCGCAGCTGGGGACAAGAAACTTCCTCGCCTAGAGGGAAATTTTCCTGTCCTCGGCGGCGGACCACGGGTTGGAGGAACTTTACCTCTGCCCAGCTTCGAATACAGCAACCGGTCTCATGTTGCTACGAGTGTTCAACGCCTTAACACGCACACTGCCAGATCCACAAGCCTACGTCCTGTGCCATTTTTTCTTTGGCGACAGAGGTGAGGATCTATTGGACCCACGAAGAGGCACAGAACGACCCCTTGATGCCTGGCGCCAACTCTCTACGCGCCAGGAAAAACAGGGCATGACCCTCGTGGTGACGCTAAGAGATCGTCTGCGCAACCTCTTTCCCAAACCTGGCACACCGGTCGCTGAATTTTGGGACGAAGCCATGGACATCCGCCGACGTCTTTTGGGTTTGGGGGCCTCGTACTCTATTCTTGAGTGGTTGGACGTGGTGTTGCTCCACCTCTGTGAGCAGTACAAGGAGTTCCGGCATGATCTCCTCCGTCGTCACCCAGTCACCGCGATTGAGCTCATCGATCTTGTAGTAGTCTTTCAGGAGTTGCGCAACTACAAAGACATTATGAAGGGCAAGGCACGTGACATGACAAGTGCATCTCCGACAGAATATGCACACCAGAGCTCCTATGGTGCTGCAGCTGCGTCGACCTAGACACCTGGGGGCCTCCCTCACCTGGGGGCTCCTCTCGTGGGGGGCGGGGCGGATACAGTGGTGGCGATCGTGATCGTGGACGTGGTCCTGGGAATCAGAGGTGCAGCTTTTGTAACCAGACTGGACACTTTTGGCACAGATGTCCCTCCCTCCAGCGGCAGATGATGAAGAGACAGCAGCAGACTCAGCAGTAGTAGAGACAGGTGCAGCAGCAGTCACTATGGCAGTATCCTGTGTCACAGTCCTTTGGAGGACATGGACCACCAGGACCGCCTCCCTCTCGAGACCACAGCTGTGTTACAGCGAGGTCCACGCCTTGGGCACACGCATATCACCACAATACACACATTGCCCATGCATGAATGGTTGTTTGATACAGCAGCTTCACATCACATTTCTCCTCATTGTCAACCGTTTGTGTCTCTCTATGCAATGCACGATGTGGAGGGTGTCCAGATGGGATCAGGTGAAGTGCTGAGGGTTGAGGGCATTGGGACCGTCGCATTACAAGCACCGGGAGGGGGGGGGGGGAACGTGGCTGACTGGGGTTTTGTATGCACCTCGACTGAAGGTAAACCTGCTGTCAGGGGGGAAGTTGGATCATCAATCGGGCATCTCTATACTGACGCAAGCAGAAAAATGCATGGTGTTTGATGCGCACGGGATGTTGCTGGCTAATGGGCCCTTGCATGAGGACATGTTATACCGACTAAATTTGTTTCCTATCCTGCCATCCAATCGTGCATAGACCCATGTCATGACCAAAATACACCCAAAGCACACTGAGGTCATCCACAGAAGACTGGCACATATCAACACGGAACTGGTCACCGATCTACTGAAACACAAGCCTGCACACGAACTGAATCCTAGAGAGTATCCACACGGCCTAAAGACGTCAGCTTGTCTTGAATGCCAGGAAGGAAAATCATACCAACAGAGTTTCCCCACATCACAGCATGTCAGCAAGACTCCCCTCGAACTGGTGCATGCCGACTGGCATGCACCCATGCCAGTACCCTCAGTCCAGTACGCGTCACTATACGTATTGACTCTGACAGACGATTACATTCACTTCAGCTGGGCGTTTTTTTCTCAAAACCAAAGCGGATGCACAACGGGCCATAATCATCTGGATTCCCCTGGCAGAGTAACAGACTGGATGCTCTTTTCGTATCTTGCGTACAGACAGGGGCGGGGAATTCTTAGGCACACTGGAAATGGATCTCAAAACCAGAGGTATAGTCCATCAAACCATAGCACCCTATACACCGCAACAGAATGGGGTGGCTGAGCGATGGCACAGAACTTTGGGTGATGCCCTACATACCTTACTGACGGAGTGTGGCTTGTCCTTTGGATTCTCGAAAGAAGCGGTCAAGTACATCACCTGGGTATGGAACAGAATACCTGAAGGGCCCCTTCCTAGGACTGTCACTCCCTGGGAAAGATGGTTCTAGCAGAAAGCAGATCTGCGCCCTGCACAGGTGTGGGGCACAATGGCTTGTGTGTGGTTTGCTGATGCACAACGCAATCACAAACTGAGTCCACGAGGAAGGTGGTGCGTCTTTGTTGGAGTCTCTCATGCATCTAAAGCTTGGAGGTTTTCGGACCCTGTACATCATGGCTTTGTAGAGAGTCAAGGTGCGTCATTCTTAGAATACACACCCTACAAGGCGTTCAATGGAATTAAACATGCACCTGTGCTCACCGTTCCTGAGTGGTACCCTGAGTATGTCAGTGTTCCAATCTTTTTCCCACCATGAGGACCAAGAGTCGACAGTCTTCAGGTGGGCACAAGGACACAGACCAGTCAAATCCGGTCCCTACAGACTTACTCACACCGACTGACCTAGAAAGCACAAGTGCAGACTCCTCAGGGCCCCCACCTGGCCTGACCTTGGTGCAAAACAGTCCAGTCCAGCCCGATCCAGTCCGTTGCTCACAACGGAATTTGGCGAGAGTGGACTATAGACAGTTTTACCACACTATGGGTCCCACACAACCCATGTCCATCCAATCCAAGTCCCTTACTGCTGAGGAGGCAAGGGGGCTCTCAGACGCCACAGAGTGGGAAAGTGCAATGGCAGATGAGCTGAAAACGCTCCTTGAGCACGGATTCTTCAAACTGGTACCACTTCCCCCTGGTCGCAAAGCAATCGATGTTAAGTGGGTGTTTAAGGTAAAACGGAATGTCCTTGGTCTATTTGAGAAGTACAAGGCCCGACTGGTGGCCAAAGGATTTCATCAGATACCAGGACAAGATTTCACTGACATTTATGTCCCAGCGGGCAAGTACACATCCGGTCGAGTGCTGCTTGGGGTCACAGCACACGATGACTGGGAAATACATCAAATGGATGCCAAGAACGCCTTTTTGAATGGTCCACTGGATTCAGAAACCGTCCGGATTCACAGATGGTACAGGCAGAGTATGGCTCCTCTTGAAGGCGCTCTTTGGACTAAAACAAGCTCCACGGTGCTGGAACAAGGAGATCAGTCGCACACTGGAACTCGGAGGGTTTTTGCAGAGTCGGTCTGATCCCTTTTTGTCCATATGCTGGGCGAGTGGTGTTCCACTTTTCCTCCTGGTGTATGTTGACGATATATTGGTACTCTTACCCTCTCTTCCTCTAATAAAAAAAACAAAAGCACTACTATCTGCACACTATAGCATGACCAACCTAGGAGAGGCACACAATTTTTTAGGCATGACCATCACTCACAACAGAGCTGCACAGATTCTGACACTGCACCAAGGTCGGTTCATAGCACACTCGACTGATCGCTTCTCTCACCTTGTGCAACATCTCCCCACACAGAACTCACCTTGAGTCCAGACGTGTACAGACATCTTCTTGACACCAACACCGCTGACTACGGCCCTGAAACTGATCCCACGCTGTACACACAGATCACAGGCAGTCTCACCTATCTTTCCTCCACCACCCGACCAGACATTTCCCATGCAGTGAATACCCTGGCCCAATTCAGTCAGCATCCCCGCAGTTCACATCACAAGGCTTTGCTTAAACTGCTGTGTTATATGTTTGACATTGCATCGATGGGCCTTGTCTTCTCTCCTGGCACTGATCCCTTGCTCGATGGGTATTGTGATAGTGATTATGGACGGGACAAAACTGCACGCAGTCGGGGAGAGTATGTCTTTCGGCTTTGGGGTACAACTGTCTCTTGGCACAGTGCAAAACAGTCAGGTTTGGCACGTAGTGTGGCTAAAGCAGAATACATGGCATTGGGAGAGGCTGCATGCGAAGCAACCTGGTTGCAAAGGCTTTTGGGAGAGTTGGGACTGACTGTGCGACCTGTGCGACTATACAACGATAGCTTAGCTATACATCGGATCACGCAAAATGACAGTGTCTTGCACCCACGCACCGAGCACAAAGGAGTTGAGCGTCATTTTGTCCACGAGGCAGTGGAAGAAGGTGTGGTCCAAGTGTGTGAGGTGCCCGAGAGTGAGAAGCTTGCAGAATTTCTCAACAAAGCTTTACCATCATCCTCCCAACTCTCACAAATCCATCTACTCGGCTGCATGCATGCGTCATCCTCGGCCAAGGGGGCGTGATAACTCTCTGTGTATATATTCATCTGTTTATGTCCTCAGGTGTGCAGTGCATACAGATTCGGCGATCGGTGGTGACCCACCTTGATCACGAAGACACGTGCTCGCCAACCTCACCACATGGCGGCACCACCTTTCTGTCTTACGCACTCCGCCGGCCATCGATCCTTGCCTGCCTCCGTCGGCAAAGCTAAATGTGTCCTTGATACAATTCCGACATATTTCTCTTGGTGTGGTAGAAGGCCTAGATCAGTCAGTACTTGCCTGTTTTGTAGGAGTAAACTAGGTTCTCTTATTTGTGGCCTGTTTTGGCCGAACCTAGGAACTCGCAGGAACATCTGCAAGGTTTTGTGGACTTCGGACGAGTTTTCCCTCGAGTCCTGTCGAGCACCGGCAAGCCTCGCTTGCCGGCCCAATGGGTGAGACTTGATTAGTGAGTCTCACCCCGTAACAAGGGGACACCTTGTTACTCGGACACTTGTACTAAAAATCCATGACCTGCTAATACAGTTTTGGATCTAGCTTGCACTGTACTCAACGGTTTAACGAGCCGTTTGTTTCCATGGACTCGCAATGAGTTTCTCAGACAAGTACAAGGCAAGGGTCATGGCGAAGGGATTCTCTGAGCGCGTAGGGTCTGAGTACGATGAGACCTTCGCACCGGTCGTCATGTTCGCCTCCATCAGGTCCCTCCTGGCCGTTGTTGCCGCCAAATTCCTTGACATCCACCAGATGGGTGCCAAGAAAACTATCCTTTATGGGAAGCTAGACAAGGAGGTGCTAATGGAGGTAACGGAATGTGTAAAAGCACCCGATGATAAGGTGTGCAAACTGGTGAAGGCGTTGTACACGCTCAAACAGGCCCCCCGGATCTGGTACAAGGAAATGGACAACTTCATGGCTGAGCTCTTCTTCACACATTGCAAGAACGACCCTCTTCCTTTTATGAGACCCTTGCAGACCTCAAGAAGAAGCTAAGCAAAAGGTTCAAGATGAAGGACATGGGTCTTCTCGAGTACTACCTCGGGATTGCCATCCACCGCAACCGCAAAGCAGGCACCATCGAGCTCCACCAGACCAAGTACTTCATGGACGTCTTGAAGCGCTACAACATGGAGGAATGCAAACCAGTCAGCACCCCCATGCCCTCCGAATGCAAGCTCTCCTCCTCCATGTCACCAAGCAACAAGGCAGAGCGGCGTGAGATGCAAAACATCCCATACCAATCCGCCGTTGGGATCCTCATGTATGTGATGGTGGGGATGCGACCTAACATCGCTTATGCGGAGAGTGAGGTGAGCAGGTTTGTGGCTAACCCTGGGCCACAACACTTGCAAGGCGTGAAGCGGATCTTTTGCTACCTCAAAAAGACACGGCATGTGGGACTTTGGTTTGGAGGTCTGGCAGCATCACATTCACTACAACTGACATGCTACAGAGAAGCTGACTTGGGAGGGCGGATTGATGATAGGAAGTCCACCTCAGGCTTTGTCTGGCTACTCAATGATGGTGTGGTCTCATGGACAAGCAGGAAGCAGGATTGTGTCTCGTTTTCTACTGCTGAGGCAGAGTATATTGCAATCTTGGATGTGTGCAAGGAAACACAGTGGCTCCGTAGTCTGCTTGACGAGATCAAGGCACCACAAGAGGAAGCGAAGTTCATCCGCATCGACAACCAGAGCACCATTGCTATGGCAGAGGATGAAATGATCTCCCTGCGTACAAAGCACATCGACATTCGGTACCACTCTTCACGCGACCTTGTCGCCAAGGGTGTTGTGGAGGTAGAACACGTTGAAACCAAGAAAATGCTTGTGGAATTCATGACCAAGCCACTGGACATTGACTTGCATGTTACAAGCGCTCGAGGAAATTGGCTTGGTGGATGGAAGAGATGAGGAATAAAGACCAAGACAATTGAGGTGCGCAAACACAATGCAGAGCTACAGGTTCATGCGGAAGAAGATTACCACGGCAGGTGGCCAGAGGTGCAAGGGAGAGATGGTTATTCTTTTATGCCCCTTGGCTAATGCTATGCCTTAGCAGACGAGATGGGCATGCAGTGTTCCCTTGGAGTAAGTCCCCCAAATCTTGTTTGTGCTGCAAGTCCGAGCGAGAAACCAGCAGTGTAGCACAATCGATAGCACGTTGGACTCAGGGACAACAGGTCCTGCGATCAAGCCTTGATGTGAGTAGGAAGGTTTTTGACCTTCCTGCACAGAGGAATTTTCCTAGACATTTCTCCATGCATGAGGAGGATGTGCCACTTGGCGGTCAGTAGATGCGTAAATTGTCAAGATGGTGAGGTGGTGTGGAGTGGCCAACCCTAAAAGTGCCACTACCCACACACTCTAGATGCCAGGCCTAGGACTATATGTACCAGGCTCATTCTCCATTGTAAACATTCAATCTGGCCTAAGATGCTCCTCACAGATCGGTCCAACTAAGTAACAGTATAAAGAAGACACGGGTTGGTCTAAGCTCTAGTCCTTAGTCTCTGATTCAGGCCAGTTGACACTTGCACCCTACTTGCCCTTACCGTCCGCTCCTAGCTGAAATTCTAGGAGCGCACTTCAGGTGCCATTATGTCGACCCTGTTTTCTTGTTTGTTTACCTCAGGCCGTTTGACACTTGCATCCTACTAGTTTCCTAGTTGCTCCCTATTTGTGCCCTAATTGCATCCTAGTTGCACCATAGTTGTGCCCTAGTTGCGTCCTACATGCGCCCTAGTTACGCCCTAGTTGCGTCTTAGTTGCGCCCTAGTTGTGCCCTAGTTGCGCCCTAGTTGCGCCCTTCTTATGTCCAACTTGCACCCTACTTACGCCCTAGTTACACCCAAGTTACACCTTAGGTGTACCCTTCTTGCACCCTACTTGTGCCCTACTTGCATCCTAGTTGCGCCCTAGTAGCACCCTACTTGCGCCCTAGTTGCGCTTTAGTTGTGCCCTAGTTATACCCTACTTGTGTCCTACTTGCGCCCTACTTGTGCCCTATTTGCTCCCAATTTGTGCCCTATTTACTCCCTACTTCTATCCTAGATGTGCCCTAGAAGCGCCCTAGTTGCACCCTACTTGCGTCCTCCTTGCACCCTAGTTGTGCCCTAGTTGTGCCCTAGTTGTGCCCTAGTTGTGCCCTAGTTGTGCCCTAGTTGTGTCGTAGTTGTGCCCTATGTGTGCCCTACTTGCACCCTAGTTGCGCCCTAGTTGCATCCTAGATGTACCCTACTTGCGCACAACTTGCATCCTAGTTGCATCTTAGTAGCGCCTTAGTTATTCCCTACTTGCAGCCTTCTTTCATCCTAGTTGGGTCCTAGTTGCGCTCTAGTTGCGCACTTCTTGCGCCCTACTTGTATTTTAAATGCGCCCTAGTTTCTCCCTAGTTGTGTCCTAGTTGTATCCTACTTGTAGCATATTTATGCCCTGCTTGCACCCTAGTTGCACCCTAGTTGCACCCTACTTGCCTCCTACTTTCACCCTAGTTGCTCGCTAGTTTTACCCTAGTTGCGCACTACTTGCAACATAGTTGTGCCCTACTTACGCCCTACTTGCGCCCTACTTGCACCCTACTTGCACTTTATTTGTGCCCTAGTTGCACCCTAATTGCATCCTAGTTGTGTCCTATTTGTGTCCTAATTGCGTCCTACTTGTGCCCTAGTTGCACCCTACTTGTGCCCTAGTTTTGCCCTTGTTGCGCCTCAGTTGGACGCTAGCTACACCCTTGTTGCGCCCTAGATACGCCCTAGTTGCACCCTAGTTACACCCTTTTTGCGCCCTACTTACGTCCTAGTTGCGCCTTAGTTGTGCCCTAGTTGTGCATCACTACAATACTAGCTACACCCTAGTTGTGCCCTATTTGTGTCCTAGTTATGCCCTAGTTCCGCCCTAGTTGCGTCCTAGTTGCACCCTAGTTGCGCACTACTTGCGCCCTACTTGCACCCTAGTTGAGCCCTAGTTGCGCACTAGTTGCGCCCTTGTTGCACTCTACTTGCACCCTACTTGTGCCCTACTTGTGCCCTAGTTACAACCTAGTTGTTCCCTACTTGCACCCTACTTGTACCCTTCTTGTGCCCTAATTGCACCCTAGTTGTGCCATATTTGCACCCTAGTTGCGCCCTACTTACACCTAAATTATGCCCTATTTGCACCCTTGTTGTGCCCTACTTGTACCTTACTTGCAACCTAGTTGCACCCTAGTTCCGCCCTAGTTGCACCCTAGTTGTGCCCTACATGCACCCTAGTTGTACCCTATTTGCGCCCTAGTGGCATCCTAGTTCGCCTCAGGTTGGAACTAGCTACGCCTTAGTTGCACACTAGTTACATCCTAGTTGCGCCCTACTTGCGCCCTAGATGCTTCTGAGTTACACCCTAGTTTCTCCCTAGTTAGGCCTGAATTTAGAAACTAACTACGCCCTAGTTGTACCCTAGTTGTGCCCTAGTTGTGTCATAGTCGCACCCTACTTGCTCCCTACTTACGTCCTAGTTGTGCCCTAGTTGCGCCCTACTTGCGTCCTACGTGCCCCCTAGGTGTGCCCTAGTTGTGCCCTACTTGCGCCCTACTTGCATCCAAATTGCGTCCTAGTTACGCCCTTTTTGCACCCTAGTTACACCCTACGTGCATCCTACTTGCGCCCTAGTTGTGCCCTCGTTGCACCCTAGTTGCATCCAACTTGGGCCCTATTTGCGCCCGACTTACGCCTAGTTGCTCCCAAGTTGCGCCCTAGTTGCACCCTACTTGTGCACTATTTGTGCCCTACTTGTACCCCAGTTGTGTCCTAGTTGCGTCCTAGTTGTGCCCTACTTACGGCCTACTTGCACCCTAGTTGTGTCCTAGATGCGCCCTAGTTTCGCCCTATTTGTGCCCTAAATGCGCCTTAATTGTGCCCTACTTGTGTCCTAGTTATGCCCTACTTGCGTCCTACTTGCTCCCTACTTGCGCCCTAGTTGCTCCCTACTTGCGGCCTAGTTGTGCCCTAGTTGCACCTCACTTGGGCTTAGGCTACGCCCTAGTTACGCCCTAGTTGTGCCCTAGTTGCGCCATAGTTGTGCCCTAGTTGCGCCCTACTTACATCCTACTTGCGCCCTTGTTGCACCCTACTTGCGCCCTAGTTTCACCTGACCTGCACCCTAGTTCATCCCTAGCTGCGTCTCGGTTGGGCACTAGCCATGCAATAGTTGCACCCTCCTAGTACACTAGTTGTGCCCTAGATTCGACCTACTTGCGCCCTACTTGTGCCTTAGTTGTGCCCTAGTTACACCCAAGTTGTGCAGTACTTGCGTCCTACTTGTGCCCTATTTGGGCCTTAGTTGTGCCTCGTTGTGCCCTACGTGCATCCTAGTTACGTCCTAGTTCCGTCCTAGTTGTAGCCTACTTGCGCTCTACTTGCGCCCTAGTTCCGCTCTAGTTGCACCCTAGTTGTGTACTACTTGGGCTCAACATGTGCCCTACATGTGCCCCTTTTTCTCCCTAGTTGCACCCTAGTTGTGTCATGCTTGCACCCTATTTGTGTCCTACTTGCGCCCTAGTTATGCCCTACTTGTGTCCTACTTGCACCCTTCTTGTGCCCTACTTGCACCCTAGTTGTGCCCCAGTTGCGCCTCACTTGGCCCCTTCTTGTGCCCTAGTTGAGCCCTACTTGAGCCCTAATTACGCCCGACTTTCACTCTCCTTGCACCCTAGTTGTGCCCTAGTTGCGCCCTAGTTGCGCCCTACTTGCGCCCTACTTGTGCCCTAGTTATGCCATACTTGCGCCCTAGCTACTGCCTTGTTGCGCCTCAGTTTGGCACTAGCTACACCCTAGCTGCACCCTAGCTACACCCTAGTTGCGCCCAAGTTGCCCCCTACTTGCGCCCTACTTGTGCCCTACTTGCGCCTTAGTTGTGCCCTACATGCGCCCTGGTTGCACCCTAGTTGCGACTCAGTTGGACACTAGCTATGCCCTATTTTCACCCTAGTTGCGCCCTACATGCGCCCTCCTTGCGCCCTACTTGTGCCCTACTTACTCCCTAGTTGCAATCTAGTTGCGCCCTTGTTGAGCCTCAGTTGGGCACTAGCTACACCCTAGTTGCACCCTACTTTCACCCTAGTTCCTCCCTAGTTGTGTCCTTGTTGTTCCCTAGTTACGCCCTAGTTGCCCCCTAGTTGCACCCTAGTTACGCCATACTTGCGCCATAGTTGTGCCCTAGTTGCGCCCTAGTTGCGCCTCACTTGGGCACAAGCCACACCCTAGTTCCACCCTTGTTGCGCCCTAGTTGCACCGTAGTTTTGCCCTACTTGCGTCCTACTAGTGCCCTAGTTGCGTCCAGGTTGTGCCCTAGTTGTGCCCTACTTGCGTCCTACTCGCGCCCTAGTTGGGCCCTAGTTGCGGTCTGGTTGCCCCCTACTTGCACCCTACTTGTGTCCTACTTGCACCCTTGTTACTCCCTAGTTTGTCCTAGTTGCACCCTACTTGCACCCTACTAGTACGCTAGTTGTGCCCTTGTTTCACCCTAGTTGTGCCCTACTTGCACCCTTGTTTCCCCTACTTGCGCCCTAGTTGTGTCCTAGTTGTGCCTCATTTGGACACTAGCTACGTCCTAGTTGTGCCCTAGTTGCGCCCTAGTTCTGCCCTAGGTGTGCCCTAGTTCTGCCCTAGGTGTGTCCTTCTTGTGTCCTAGCTGTGCCCTAGTTGTGCCCTAGTTCTGCCCTACGTGCGTCCTTCTTGTGCCCTAGTTGTGCCCTAGATGCGTCCTAGTTGCACCCAACTTGGGCCCTGCATGCGCCCTACTTGCGCCTAGTTGCTCCCTAGTTGCACCCTACTTGCGCCCTACTTGCGCACTATTTGTGTCCTCCTTGTGTCCTCATTGCGCCCTAGTTGCGCCTTAGTTGCGCCCTCCTTCTGGCCTACTTTCACCCTAGTTTTGCCCTAAATGCGTCCTAGTTTTTCCCTATGCACCCTACTTGCACCATTGTTGTGCCCAAGTGGCATCCAAGTTTCGCCCACTTGTGCCTTACTTGCGTCCTACTTGTGCCATAGCTGCACCCTACTTATGTCCTAGTTGCGTCTTTGTTGTGCCTCAGTTGGGCACTATCTACGCCCTAGTTACGTCCTTGTTGTGCCCTAGTTATGGAGTAGTTTCACCCTAGTTGCGTCCTACTTGTGCACTAGTTGTGCCCTACTTGGGCCCTCGTTGTGCCCTAGTTGTGCCCTAGTTGCGCCCTAGTTGCGCCTCAGTTGGACACTAGCTACTGCCTAGTTGCGCCCTAGCTGCACCAAAGTTGCACCCTACTCGTGCCCTACTTTCACCATACATGCACCCTAGTTGCACCCTAGTTGTACCCTAGTTGCTGTCGGAAGAATGCAGCAATGAGAGAAGCGACAGCAGAAGCAAGCAGAAGCACCGGAACATGCAAGTGTACGTCAGCAGAGTGACGTAGGCAAGAGCGGTTCGAGGAGTTAGTCCCGGGAGATTGATGGAGGCTGAAGCGCGGTAGCAGAGGTAGACAGGCCGATGTGAGAGAGAATACTACAAGGTAGAGTGATGGTTGGCGGAGCGTGAGAGCTGAGCGAAGGAGCGAGAGTGACGGAGCGAAGCGTTGAGAGTTGGCGAAGGCAGAAAGTGCGAGGGATGGGCAGAGCGAAGACACGGCGGCGAAGCCGCGGAACCAAGGGGGGAACAGGATGAGCAGAACTGTTCTGGTTAACCTAGGAGGGAATGAACATCCTCCTTATATCTCAGCAGAACAGGAAAAACCACATGCAACGGCTTCTTGTGCACTAGCCGGACGTGCTTGCGGTCGGGCCGCTTATTAGGGGATTCCTCGGTAGAGTGGCCGTTGATAGGTCGAGAACCGTTAACGGCTAGTCAGTGGTGAGTGACCGAGTTGGTTCTAAGCCGGAGCTGAACCGTTATTGAGAGTTTTAATCTCGGGTGTGTTATGCTCTGTCAGATTCATATTCCGACAGTTGCTCCCTAGTTGTGCCTCAGTTGCGCACTAGCTACGCCCTATTTGTGCCCTAGCTGCGCCCTAGTTGCTCCTTAGTTGCGCCCTTGTTGCGCCCACCCTATTTGCGCCGTAGTTGTACCCTCCTTGCGCCCTAATTGTGCCCTACACGTGCCCTACTTGCACCCTACATGTGTCCTAGTTGCGCCCTAGTTGCGCCCTAGTTGCGCCTTAGTTGGGCACTAGCTACACCCTACTTGCGCTCTACTTGCGCCCTAGTTGGGCCTGACTTGCACCCCAGTTGCAACCTAGTTGCGCCCAAGTTGTGCCCTACTTGCACCCTGGTTGTGCCCTATTTGCGCACTAGTTGCACCCTAGTTGTGCCCTATTTGTGCCCTATTTTCACCCTAGTTGCGCCCTACTTGAGCACTACTTGTGTCCTAGTTGCACACTAGTTGTGCCCTAGTTGCACCCCACTTGCGTCCTTTTTGTGCCCTAAATGCACCCTAGTTGCGCCCTACTTGTACCCTACTTGCGCCCTACATGCGCCCTAGTTTCTCCGTAGGTACACCCTAGTCGCACCCTACCTGTGCCCTATTTCTACCCTAGTTGCACCCTCGTAGCGCACTAGTTGCGGCCTAGTTACGCCCTGATTGCGCCCTAGTTGTGCCCTACTTGCACCCTACTTGCGTTGTAGTTGTGTCCTACTTGCATCCTAGCTACGCCCTAGATGCGCCTTAGTTGGACACTCGCTACACCCTAGTTGCGCCCTAGATGCACCCTGGTTACGTCCTAGTTGAACCCTACGTATGCCCTACTTGTGTCCTAGTTGCGCCCTAGTTGTACCCTATTTGAACGTCAGTTGGGCACTAGCTATGCCCTAGTTGCGCCCTACTTGCACCCTAGATATGCCCTAGTTGCACCCTAGTTGCATCCTAGTTGCACCCTAGTTGCGCACTACTTGCACCCAACCTGCATCCTAGTTGCGCCCTAGTTGCGCCCTAGTTAGACCCTACTTCCACCCTACTTGTGCTCTAGTTGCGTCCTTGTTGTACCCTAGTTATGCCCTAGTTGCGCCAAAGTTACTCCCTACTTGAGCCCTACTTGTGCCCTACTTATGCCCTAGTTACGTCCTAGTTATGCCCTACTTGCACCCTACTTACGCCATATACCCTACTGATCGATGTATTCAATTTTAATTGTTTTTCTTGTCGTTCAAATATGTCAAAAAATTCGTTCAATGAAATCAAAGTGCTACATAAATAATTAGAATCTGCATTCGTTGAATTCATGGTGCACAAAATGTTCGCTCACTTTTTACATCCCAGGTTTCTTTACGTTCTTTGTAGCAAGCATGGAAGTGGTTTCTCTCATTTTTTCCCTACAATTATCATGGACCTCAGGACTGACCTTCTGCAAAAAAATGCTCCATGATGGACAGTGGATGCAGCGTAGCGACAGTGCGAAATGTTCTGCGACATTGCAAATGACACTCGGTGTGCATGCTTATAGGCTATATGCTGAATTGGAATAGGGTTGTCAGCCATCGTGCCTATCCGTTGCCCGTGTTAGTGGACAACGGATAGGCACAAACAACCATCCGTGCGAAACGACGGATCCACGCCACACGACTCGCACGCAAACATGTCGGTGGTCCTCGCTTTGTTCTCGTGCGGCGCCATCGTTCGTTGAATTCTTGAGTTTCCGCAGAATTGAACTTGGCCCATTCGTTGAATTTAAGGTAGCATTTGAATGCCAATTCTTTCAATTAGGATTCCTAAAATAATACTAAACCCAAATTTTTTATCTAATTCATGGATTTTTTAATTAGGCAAATCTAAATCGTAGAATTCCATGAGCAGTAGGGTATGTTCCCTAGTTGTGTCCTACTTGCACCCTAGTTGCATCCTAGTTGCACCTCAGTTGGGCACTAGCTATGCCCTAGTTGCACCCTAGTTACACCCTAGTTGCACCCTAGGTATGCCCTACTTGCGTCTTACTTGTGCCCTAGTTCCACCCTACTTGCACCTTACATGTGTCTGACTTTCGCCCTAGTTGCGCCCTAGTTAAGCCTCGGTTGGGCACTAGCTACGCACTGGTTGCACCCTAGTTGCGTCCTAGTTGCGTCCTAGTTGTGCCCTATTTACACCCTACTTGCTCCCTAACTGTGCCCTAGTTGCGTCCTAGTTGCATCTTACTTGCGTCCAACTTGCGTCCTAATTGCGCCCTACTTGCGCCCTGACTATACCCTATGTGGGCCCTCCTTGTGCCCTGGTTTTACCCTAGTTTCACCCAAGGTGCGCCCAACTTGGGCCCTACTTGCACCCTACTTGCGCCTTGTTGCTCCCAAGTTCCGCCCTAGTTGCACCCTACTTACACACTATTTGTGCCCTACTTCCGCCCTAGTTGTGCCCTAGTTGCGTCCTAGTTGTGCCCTACTTGCAGCCTACTTGCACCCTAGTTGTGTCCTAGATGCGCCCTAGTTTCACCCTACTTGCACCCTACTTGCGTCTTAGTTATGTCCTAGTTGTGCCCTAGTTGTGCCCTACTTGCACCCTACTTGTGCCCTACTTGCGCCTTACTTACGCCCTACTTGCATCCTAGTTGCATCCTAGTTCCGCCTCAGTTGGGCACTAGCTACACCCTATTTGCACCCTAGTTACACCCTGGTTGCGCCCTAGATGTGCCCTACTTGCGTCCTACTTGCGGCCTAGTTACGCCCTACTTGCGCCTTAGATGCGTCCGACTTGCGCCCTAGTTGTGTCCTAGTTAGGCCTCAGTTGGGCACTAGCTACGCCCTGGTTTTACCCAAGTTGCACCCTACTTACGCCCTACTTGCATTCTAGTTGCGCCCTAGTTGCACCCTAGTTGTGCTCTATTTTCGCCCTACTTGCCCCCTAGTTGTGCCCTAGTTGCGTCCTGCATTGCGCCCTACTTGCGACCAACTTGCGTCCTAGTTGCGCCCTATTTGCACCCTAATTACGCCCTATGTGCCCCCTACTTGCACACTGGTTTTGCCCTAGTTGCACCCCAGGTGCACCCAACTTGGGCCCTACTTGCGCCCTACTTGCGCCTGGTTGCTCGCAACTTGCACCCTAGTTCACCCTACTTGCACACTATTTGTGCCCTACTTGCGCCCTAGTTGCGCCCTAGTTGTGTCCTACTTACAACCTACTTGCACCCTAGTTGTACCCTAGATGCACCCTAGTTTTGCCCTACTTGCGTCCTACTTGTGTCTTAGTTGTGTCCTAGTTATGCCCTAGTTGCGCGCTACTTGTGTCCTACTTACGAACTAGTTGCACCCTAGTTGCACCTCAGTTGGGCACAAGCTACATCCTAGTTGCGTCTTAGTTGCGTCCTAAATGTGCCTTAGTTGTGCCTTAGTTACGCCCTAGTTGAATCCTACTTGCGCTATACTTTTTCCCTACTTGCGTCCTAGTTGCGGCTCAGCTAGGCACTAGCTACGTCCTAGTTACGCCCTAGTTGTGCCCAATCTGCACCCTACTTCTGCCCTACTTGCGCCCTAGTTGCACCCTAGTTGCACCCTACTTACGGCCTACTTGCATCCTAGTTGCGCCCTACATGCGTTCAAGTTGCGCCCTACGTGCGCCCTAGTTGCACCTTGCTTGCGCCCTTGTTGGGCCCGACTTGCGCCCTAGTTGTGCCCTAGTTACACCTGAGTTGGACACTAGCTATGCCCTAGTTGCATCCTAGTTGCTCCCTACTTGCACCCAAGTTGTGCCCTCCTTGCACCCTACTTATGCCCTAGTTGCATCCTAGTTGTGCCCTAGTTGTGCCCTACTTGCGCCCTACTTGCGCCGTATTTGTGCCCTAGTTGTACCCTACTTTCACCCTACTTGTGCATGAATTATGTCCTAGTTGCATGCTAGTTGCGCCCAAGTTGCGCCCTACTTGTGTCCTTGCGCCCTAGTGCACCATAGTTGCACCCTAGTTGTGCCCTAGTTGTATCCTTCTTGCCCCCTATTTACACCCTTCTTACGCCCTAGTTGCACCTGAGTTACGCCCTACTTGCATCATACTTGCACCCTAGTTGCTCCATAGTTGCACCCTAGTTGCGTCCTACATGCAATCTTGTTGTGTCCAACTTGCACCCTACTTGTGTCCTACTTGCGGCGTGTTTGTGTCCTAGTTGCGCCCTAGTTGCACCCTAGTTGTACCTAACTTACACCCTACATGCATCCTACTTGCACGCTAGTTGCGCCCTACTTGCACCCTAGTTGCGCCCTAGTTGTGCCCTAGTTGCACCCTATTTGTACCCTACTTTCACCCTACTTGTGCCCTACTTGCACCATAGTTGCGCCCTAGTTGCATCCTAGTTGCATCCTAGTTGCACCCTACTTGCGCCCTAGTTGCACCCTAGATGCGCCCTACTTACACCCTAGATGCGCACTAGTTGCGCCCTAGTCGAGCCCTAGTTTCACCCTACTTGCGCCCTACTTGCGCCCTGGTTGTGCCCTGATTGCGCCCTACTTCCACCATACTTGCGCTCTACTTGCGCCCTTGTTGCGCCCTAGCTGTACCCTAGTTGCGCTCTACTTCCACCCTACTTGTGTCTTACTTGTGCCCAAGTTATTTCCTAGTTGCGCCCTAGTTGCACCCTACTCGCACCCCACTTGCACCCTAGTTGCGTCCTAGCTACATCCTAGTTGGGCTCTTCTTGCATCCTACTTGCATCGTACTTGCGTCCTCGTTGCGCCTTAGTTGAGCCGTAGTTGCAACCTATTTGCACCCTACTTGCGCCCTACTTGTGCATTACTTGCACCCTAGTTCCGTCCTAGTTGCGCCCAACTTGAGCACTACTTGCACCCTAGTTGCGCCCTTCTTTCTTCCTAGTCAGGCCCGACTTGCGCCCTAGTTGTACCCTAGTTGTGCCTCAGTTGGGCACTAGCTACGCCCTTCTTGCACCCTAGTTGTGTCCTAGTTGTGCCCAAGATGCGCCCTACTTGCGCCCTACGTGCACCCTGGTTGCGCCCTAGTTGAATCCTAGTTGTATCCTATTTGTGCCCTACTTGCGCCCTAGTTATGCCCTAGTTGTACCCTGGTTGCGTCCTACTTACGCACTACTTATATCCTAGTTGCGCCCTAATTGTGTCCTAGTTGTGTCCTACTAGCGCCCTTCTTGCGCCCTAGTTGTGCCCTAGTTGCACCCTACTTGTGCCCTATTTGCGCTCTTCTTGCACCCTAGTTACACCCTACTTGCACCATATTTGCACCCTACATGCACCTTTGTTGCTCCCTAGTTGTGCCCTAGTTGCACCCTACTTGTGTCCTATTTGCGCTCTTCTTGCACCCTAGTTGCACCCTAGTGGCTCCCTCGTTGCGCCCTAATTACCCCTCACTTGTGACCTAGCTGCGCCCTACTTGCACCCTACTTGCGCCCTACTTGTGCCCTATTTCACCCAAGTTGCTTTCTAGTTACATCCTAGTTGTGCCCTACTTGTGCCCTACTTGCACCCTACTTGTGCCCTGGGTGCTCCCTACTTGCTTCCTACTTGCGCCCTAGTTGCGCCTTAGTTGGGCACTGGCTACGCCCAAGTTGCGCCCTAGATGCACCCTAGTTTCTCCCTAGTTGCACCCTACATGCGTCCTACTTGCGTCCTATTTACACCCTAGTTGCGCCTTTGTTGTGCGTCAGTTGCACACCAGCTACGTCCTAGTTGTGCCCTAGTTGCACCCTAGTTTGGCCCTAGTTGTGCCCAAGTTGCGCCCTAGTTGCACCCTAGTTACGCACTACTTGCGCCCTACTTGCGCCCCAGTTATGCCCTAGTTACGCCCTAGTTACAACCCAGTTGCACCCTACTTGCGCCTTACTTGCACCCTAATTACGCCCTACTTGCGCTCTAGTTGCGCCCTAGTTGCGTCCTAGTTGTGCCCTACTTACGCCCTACTTGTATCCTACTTGCGCCCTAGTTGCGCCCTAGTTACACCCTAGCTCCACCCTAGGTGTGCCCTACTTGCACCCTAGTTGCGCCCTAGTTGCACCCTAGTTATGCACTAGATGCGCCCTAGTTACGCCCTAGTTGTGACCTACTTGCACCCTAATTGACCCCTAGTAATGTCCTAGTTGCGCCCTAGTTGCACCCTACTTGTGCCCTACTTGCTTCCTACTTGCGCCCTAGCTGCACCCTAGTTGTGCTTTACTTATGCCCTACATTTGCCTTACTTGCGTCTTGGTTGTGCCCTAGTTGCGTCCTAGTTGTACCCTACTTGCGCTCTACTTGCGTCCTACTTGCGCCTTTGCTACACCCTAGTTATCCTCTCCTTGCACCCTACTTGTACCTTATTTGCGCCCTAGTAGTGTCCTAGTTGCGCCACAGTTGTGCCCTAATTGCGCCCTACTTGCGCCCTTCTTGCACCCTAGTTGTGCCCTAACTGCACCCTACTTGCGCTCTACTTGCGGCCTACTTGCGCCCTACTTGTATCCTAGTTACGCCCTAGTTGCGTCGTAGTTGTATCCTACTTGCGCCCTACTTTCACCCTACTTGTGCCATGGTTACGCCCTAGTTGCACCATAGATGCACCCTAGTTGCATCCTACTTGCTCACTAGTTGTGCCCTCCTTGTGCCCTACTTGCACCCTACTTGCACCCTAGTTGCACCCTTGTTGTTCCCTACTTGCGCCCTAGTTGCACCCTATTTGTGCCCTAGTTGCGCCCTCGTTACACCCTAGTTGCACCCTATTTGCGTCCTGTTTCCGCCCGACTTGCGTCCTAGTTGCACCCTAGTTACGCCCTACTTGCGCCATAACTGCCCACAAGTTGCAACTCAGTTGGGCACTACCAATGCCCTAGTTGCGCCCTAGTTACACCCCTACTTTCACCCTAGTTGCGTCCTACTTGCACCCTAGTTTCACCCTTGTTGCACCGTAGTTGCGCCCTATTTGTGCCCTACTTGTACCCTACTTCTTCTCTTGTTACGCCCTAGATGCACCCTAGTTACACGTTTCTTGCGCCCTACTTGCACCCTTCTTGTGCCCTAGTTGCATCCTAGTTACACCCTACGTTTGCCTTGTCCTACTTGCCCCCTAGTTGTGTCCAACTTGCGCCTCAGTTGGGCACTAGCTACGCCCCGATTCCTCCCTAGTTGCACACTAGTTGCGCCCTAGTTGCGCCCTACTTGCGCCCTAATTGCGCCTTACTTGCGCCCTAGTTGCGCCTCAATTGGGTACTACCTACACCCTAGTTGTGCTCTAGTTGTACCCTAGTAACGCACTAGTTGCGCCTTAGTTGCGCCCTACTTGCTTCCTACTTGTGTCCTAGTTTCACCCTAGTTGCGCCCTAGTTGCACCCTACTCCTCACTTACACCCTAGTTTCCCCATAGTTGCAGCCTAGTTGCGCCCTAGTTGTGCCCTACTTGTGTCCTAGATGTGTCCTAATTACGCCCTAGTTGTTCCCTATTTGCGCCCTACTTGTGCCCTAATTTCACCCTACTTGTGCCATGTTTGAGCCCTAGTTGCGTCCTACTTGAGCCCTAGTTGTGCCCTAGTTTTCCCCTATATGCGTCCTAGATGCGCCTCAATTGGGCATGAGTTACACCCTAGTTGTGCCCTAGTTGCACCCTAGTTATGTCCTACTTACGCCCTACTTGCGCCCTACTTGCACCCTACTTGTGCCCTAGTTGCGTCCTAGTTGCATCCTAGTTGTGTCTTAGTTGCACCCAAGTTCTGCCCTACTTATGCCTCAGTTTGGCACTAGCCCCATCCTAGTTGCACCTCAGTTGTGTACTAGTTCCACCCTACTTGTTCCCTACTTGCATCCTACTTGCGCCCTACTTGCGTCCTACTTGCGCACTAGTTGCGCCCTAGTTGTGCCTCTGTTGGGCCCTAGCTACGCCCTAGTTGCGCCTTAGATGCATCCGATTTGCACCCTCGTTGCACCCTAGTTGTGCCCTATTTGTGCCCTACTTGCACCCTAGTTGCACCCTACTTGTCCCCTAGTTGCTCCCTTGTTGCGGGCTACTTGCACCCTACATGCGCCCTACTTAAGTCCTTTTTAAGCCCTTGTTGCTCCCTACTTACACCCTACTTGCGCCCTATTTGCGCCATAGTTGTGCCCTAGTTGTGCCCTACGTGCGCCCTACTTGCGTCCAAAATACGACCTACTCGTGCCCTACTTGGACCCTCGTTGTGCCCTAGTTGTTCCTAAGTCAAGCACTAGTTACGCCATAGTTGCATACTATCTGATCCTTGTGCAAATACACATTCTTGCCTTTATTTCTCCGATCAGTACACTTTTGTCCATCCATTAACATTTTTATCCATGTGCACGAAACCAAAAGCAAAAACATACAGAGACATATACATTGTAGTATAAGCATAAATAGTGAAGCAAATGAACTTAAAATTACACGTAGGAAAATACATATCAACATACATTTACATGTACATTTAAACATACATTTACATTTACATACACATATACATATACATAAACATATGTATATACATATACATATACATATACATATACATATACATATACATATACATATACATATACATATACATATACATATACATATACATATACATATACATATACATATACATATACATATACATATACATATACATATACATATACATATACATATAAATATACATATACATATACATATACATATACAT